>CAJQZM010037022.1:0-42794 GCA_907164665.1 Colias nastes | reverse complement strand
GTTGAAATGAAATTATCTTAACGGGAATCTATCCTTTTCAATATCAGATGGAAAAACTATGATTCAATAAAGGCAATTAACTTTTTACACAAGTTTCGCGCGATAGTTTCTGAGAATGTTCCTCTTTCCCGACGCGGTTGAATTGTTGCGGTACATGCTATTCATTTAATGTTGACGATGAAACTATATTATTTTATACAAGCTGTCCCGGCAAACGTTTGGGGGGGGGGGGGGGAAAAAAAAGATTTTGTTCGATTCTCAGACCTACTCGATATGCACACAAAATTTCATGAGAATCAGTCAAGCCGTTTTGAGGTTTTGAGGTGTTTAACTTCAAACACCGCGACACGAGAATTTTATACAAATGGAGATTTTTTACTTGACGTGGCCCGTGGGCGGAAATATAGTTTTAAATAGAATGTATTATTGCTGAGTGCGGTATAGTTGAATGTAAAAGATCTGACTGAATGACTGGGACGTAAAATGAGGTTAAGGTGAAAGCTATTACAATGATAAGTATACTACTGTATTTCAAAGGGTAAAAAAGAGACTTGATTTCATTGAAATAATTACAATTTTGTTAAATTTTATAAGAAAATAAGATGTTTTAAATTGATACATAGCTCTACAATTTACATCAATAAAACCAACGAAGGAACTTAAATATATCCGTCTATTATCTAATGCTTGAAAATATAGGAGTCAATTTAAAACGATTGCATCGTCGACAGATTATCTAATCTAAGAAAGAAAATAAAATTAATATTTTACAATTTATCTCAATGCATTGCATAACACAAGGCAGGTTAATTTAATCTGCGAGTTGAAGAGATGTTAAGCCCGGGAGATTCCCCGGAGACGTGAAATGCATTTAAACAGCTTTCTAAAGTTACTTTATTTTTCTCCGCGATTATTCCGAGGGCAGAAATACTGTAATTTCCGTATAATTTCTGCGAACTCTCTACATCTGTAAATAGAATGCATTTAAATGCAGACTTTCTTAGTATTTCTTCGGAATCCATTAATTAGATTAATTACATAGAAAACTTTTATTACTATTACCTACCAGTAATAATTTTTGTCATCGATAAAAGCAGCAAAACATTTAAGTATTCAGGTACCAAATGTAGAAAAAGTAGTCCACTTTCGATGTAAAAAGATTTGCTAATAAAATCGAAAAAGTAGAATATGGATTATCTGATTAAATTCTTACAAATATCTACCACTACACCTACAGATTTCGTTAAAACCTACAGACAGAACGCGTATATGGAACACGATGGCGACACACAGTTTGGTTGAGTGCCAGGACTTGATAGTCACTATTGTACGGAAGATACAAGTTTTATCCCTGTTTAGTCTGCTTCCCCATTTATGTTTAGCAAGTTCATATATTTTACGTTAGATGTAACAACTAGTTCAATTCGTGTTGAGTTCATTGCTATCGATTGCAGATAACCGGTCGGCCAGACTAATAGCACCTTTCAGACTGGGTCTAATTGTGATCTCCTTTATGAGCTGCTTTTAACGTCGTTTCGCACTTGATTGCGTTAAGTCGTATGAGTTCGCGCCATTCCGAACAGCTATTTAATAAAGTCTTTTATATTACAGCACTTCAAACGATAAATTTAGCGAATTGGTTTTATTAAAGTTAAACTTTTGTTATTAGTGAAGTGATAAGCGAGTCTTTAGTGGCGTCGGGGATTGTTGGGGAAAAGGGTTGTGTGATGAACATTATAATTTTCTTATATCTGACGGTTTAATACTTATCAAGTAGTGTTATTGTATTTTGTACAATTCTTGCTCAGTATGCGCTTGTTTGATTCCATTTTATATCAGCCGCAAACTATTTCAATTTATTGAATTGTATGCAGTAGCTCTTAATTTGCATACAAAACTTATGACATATTTACAAAAATGCGATTGTAAAAGAGAAGATATAGTAAGTTAAATGTTACTGAAGGATACTTCATATCCACAAACGGTTTTATTTGGAAAGGGCGGGGCCTTAGTCGTGCTACAAAGCGGGAAATTAATTTATTGACTTAAGAAACAATAAAAGAAATAACTCTTATTCTTACTCTTATTAAATATCTACTAACAGTTTCCCGGGAATTAGCCTGCGACAATTTGCTCTTATTACGAACGTCGTAATCCAAATAATAGAAGAGCCTTTATGTTCAAGTTTGCAAGTTACATTTTATTTATTATTCTGTTTCAATAACTTTTGTTATAAATGTCTTTTGCTAAGTTTGCGCTTACATCACACATTCGTACCTATCTAAAAATCCGCAGGATTTCTCAAATAGATTAAAGATTTGTCGCCCTCGGAAAAATATCGTGAGATCGACGCAATATATTATGTACATGTATGTTTACTATTTTGGCTCACGGCTGACTACGCGATACTCGTAACACAATCCATATCCACCTACAATGTCGCCAGACTTCTCTAGACGCGTTCATCCAAATCTTATTATGAATACGTAATAAATGAGATAGAATATAGATAATTGAATTTAATATAATTGAATAAATGGATTGAGATGCTATTCATAATAATATTTAACCCAATAACAACTGAACAGACCAGAGACCAGAAAAAAGAAAAATAAATATTTTTTATCTATCTTATACAAGTAAAGTATGTGACAAAAAAAATTTCATGAAAATACCTATTACTAGGTTTTAGATCACGGCTTCATTTTATCACACAGTTACCATTCGACGTTCCCTCTTTCAAGATTCGTGACAAAAAATAACCTATTTCCTTCTCCAAATCTAATCTATCTCTGAACGAAAATAAATCACATTCGATTCAGTCGCTTTTATGAGAAATCTAAGGAAAGCTCTGCTTTGTAGACGTAAGAATATATATCGATTTTAAAAAGCCTAAGATTAGAAACAAATTAAAATACATGTATCATAACTTTAAAACTTAAACCATAAAATAAGCGCTTCTTTGGACTTTAATAACAAAGATGTGGTTTCAAAACATATTATCTAAAGTAGATAAATAATGATGTGTGTTCGAGCGGCTAGCTGTACCGCAAGCAGCATCAGTTTGAGAGGATTTATACCCTCCTGATAACGGGGGATATAATGCAACATAATATTTTATTAGAACGTTATGTCGAAATTAATGGGATCGGATTTGAGGAAGCTTTTACATTTGATATGTTACGTATTTCATTATGTAAACAAGCAATATTTCCTGTTGTCATCTCATCATAATGGTATGCCACTGTGAAACCATAATAGGTTTGTATTTGGTCTGTATTACTCTCTCTATATGTTGTGTATTAACGCTTATAATTGCGTAGACACTTCGTCTACATGTGCTACAAGTAGTGTTTTAAAGTGAAGAAACTTAGAGGGTACATATATTAGAAACCTTAGCAAATTTGTAACCCTTGTTTATGTAATAATGTTTATGTGTATTTTGTAATGTTTTAATAGTTTGGGCTTACGCTACAAGTTCTCGTGATCTTAACTTTAGGGTGCAGAAGTTTATTTTCTCTAAATAAACTGTGACATGGGAAAGAGTAACTTCGCTTTTGACAGTTTAACAACAATAGTTGTCTTTTTAATAAGAACAAAATCCAGTGAGCAGCTGCTTCTACAGTCGGGAAATTACGGAGAGCTATGAAAAGGTTTTCTTAAATTTCCGATGTGACAAAATAAAATAATTTTTTACTTACTATTGTTTGAGTTTCTTCGTCCACTTTCAGTTTAATTTCTCTTTCATCAATTGTTTGACTGTGAGTGCTGATTGGCTTGGAGACAGTGCCTGTAATAAAAAAGCATTTCAAAATTGGTACAATAGAATTAAACTTTTGTCAATATGTTCTTAATTTTATAGATAAAGATTTATTAAATCGCAAAATTAGCTTTGTCCAGAAGTATTTTGTTCTCGACCAGAAAAATTCTAAAACTTTTTCTTTTCATTTAACACGTATAACTAAATAATACTGTGAAATAGACAACTAATTAATTCCGTTATACAATTTATCAATCAAGGCATATTGAGATGGAAAATTGAAAAATCTCAACTTTGTTAACAATTAGTTGTAATTGACTTTGAAGTGAAGTCGCTGACGAAGTTGGGCCGGGCCGTAACTAAGGACAAACTTCAGATTTGTGCTTATTAATATTCCTATCACAAAAGGGTTAGCCATTGCCGTCGTAATTATAGCCACTTCGCAAATCTCGGATGGCACAATTTGAAATGATTTTGTTAATTTATATATATTATTATAATATATATTATTATAAGTAATGCTATTAATTATCATTTTAATTTTAGCCAACCATGGCGTAAATATTTGGCTCTATCTCTTTAATTTATTATGATTTTTATATTATATCGACATCATCAAAGTTTCTAGTCTATGTCTGAAAAGCATCGATACACATCTATACACAAGTGCACATAATACTTTAACAATCGCATTGACACAATTCCTCTCGAAGCGACGATCGGAGCACAATGCAGGGAGCGGGCTGACCGCGACGCGAAGGTCGGTGTCACGAGTAATTAGTGTCCAGCGTCTCTGCCAACTGTGCACGCGTGCATCCGCTAAATATACGCGGCTATTTCTGCCCGCGATAGGGCGGGCACACATCCGCGACTGGCGGGCTCTGGTAGACGATGTGGCGATCCCTGATTACTAGCTAATACCTACGTAGAAGAATGTGATAGAGTAAGGGTCCGCGCAACCACAATATTTAACCATGAAAATTCGTAGCCCAATCATCCAAATTCAAAACACAGCTTTTAATGCCAACTTTCTTTGAGCACGAGAGAATATTTCCCCGCACGTTCAATTTCTACTGGGACTCATTGCAACAGACAGTTGAAATATCCTCTACTATATCTAAAAGACCACGACCGACGATATATTTGTAACATTAATATGAATTTTCCGTATACTCCAACAGATATTTGACAGTGTATTGAAAAGCGATCGCTTCAATTCAAACGAATGCGCTCAGAATGCGATACGATAGTGTTATTTCATGTGTCGCTACTCGCTTCGCCTTTGCATGCTGATGTATGCGATTATTTAAACGCATCTGTTGCGAAATATCAATGGAAACTTGCAATTCAACAGATTTAATGTCGGTACTTATTCGATAAAGCTTTTACGCCACAATTGAGTTATAGTATGGACATTAATAAAATAGATATTAGAAAAATGTATTATAGAGTTTGTTAATCCAAGTGAATATTCGTCTTTTGACGCTGAGAGAGATATTATCCTGACAGGACTACAACGGGCGGCCCATTTACGACTATTCAGACGTATCTTGGATTTGCCATTGACAGTGAGTCGATCCGTTTTCACGGAATAATTGCCACTTATGCGCTTGAGCGATGGATAAAGGCGACGAGCACGCGGCTGCTTCTCATTTTATTCAATGAGACTATGTGTTCCTGTTGCTATACTTCATTTTATCACTCCCATGGCGACAGTAATTTAAATTAGAGATAAACTACATATGCCAGGAAAAAGGATTCCGGTTAAAACACAACTCAAATAAAATTCTTAGAATCTTTCAATATTTTCTATTCTTATCTTTCTTAAAAAGTTCTATAAAAGTTTATTTTTATAATACTAACCCGTGATTGATAAATTGATTTTAGAACAAGTATTGTCAATGTACCTACCAATACAAGAACGATGTTAAAATAATACAAAGTGTTTATAAAACGTGAACTCATTTTCTACAAAAAAAAAAGTATATATCCATATCTATCAATTTCCCCGAAGCTTAACAATTTTTAAATTCATTGAACATCCGCAGCGCAATATCAGTACTAAAGTGTAGAAGCGATATTCCCGCACGCTCGTCGAGTCCAATTTCTCTAAATAATTTTTAATACTTATTCCTAGCCGATTGCACAAAAATATATGGCCTTTAAAGGTAGGATTTACTTAGCTTATTAGATAAACCGCAGGTGTGAGGAGCGAGGGCGGAAAAGTAATAGAAATGAAAACTTGGTCTGGCGAGATTAGCTCCCCCAATTACCTCGAGGGGCGACCGCTCCGTAGCTATTGATTGAGCTGACACGTTTATTTAAATTAAATCCTTTAGACCGGGGACTGAGGGTAATCAACAATGGAAAACTACAAGGAATTTTCTCATTAATTAAATACGATTCATGTAAATAAAAACAAACTGGAATATTTTTGTATTTAATTAATTAGTATGAAATTCGGAATGTTTTACAACAAAACAAACAAGTATAATATAGAGGTCAAAAATGTCGTGATTTACAGTTTCTTTGGGTTTTTCATTTAACGCATGGCTAATAAATTTCAAAGTAAAATACATTATAACAGTCTGCCTCTGCCACAAGTTTTCTAAAATGTCGCATTTCAAAATTTTATGAATAAATCGGCCTGTATTTTATGAATAAATCGGCCTGTAATCGCGCTCTATGAAAAGTTTTTATTTCTAACTACAGTTTAATGGGCCGTAAAACACATGTTGGGTTTAAGGCTCTTAAAATAAGTTTACTTGAGTGAATAAATGGCAGCGAGCGAGGATCCAGCCGGGAGGTTCCTACTACAAGTTGCTCAGCTGGTCACTCTGCTACGAGTCGTTATGGCCCACATCTGCCCTTCAACTCAACTTTCATAAATACATTTAACTCAATATGAACTGTGGCTGGCTTAGTTTTTAACTTGTTGGTTAAGGTTATTTCATACAATAATTAGATATACTTAATTATTTAGCACATCGTAAGTATTAATTAAATCCTTTGTTTGTAGCATCTGTATAAAAAGTGACAGTTATTTATCAATTTTCTTGAGTAGTCTCTATCTTGTAATCTCGCTAATTAAAAATCAAACAATTTTTAACATTAAACCCCTTTTATATTTCGTGTCACAACGACCACAGTAAAATGAGGCTTATCAATTCGTTGTTTATTTAGATTGCCTTACTTCTGTTTGTTATTATAATTTATTAATTATCCTCTGGCATTTATCTCAGACAAGTAAACACTATCTGTAAATTAACTTCAGGCTCTTACTATAATAAAACAACAACATTTGTACTCAAATGTTAAGATTGAAGGTAAAACTAATAATAGCTCCGCTAGGAAAGATATCGGATAATTCAAAGTAAATTAACTTAAATGGAGCTGATTCAATTCGCTCCGTCAACACAAAACAATAACCTAAACAACGATCCCATTTATTTATGAATTTTTATTTATATTTTATTATAATATATTTTAAGGCAATTAGAATATATTAGAATATATTATAATTATTAGCGACTTGACAACGTTTATGAATTATGATGCAGTTGGTTTCACTTATTCTAAAGTATAACATGTTACTAATTATATTATGAAAATAACTGAATTGTATTGAATGACAATAAGCTCATACATGCATTTTTAATATAAAAAATAATAAAGTCGCTTTATAAATCGGTGGTTTGCTCAAAATAACTCGCTCGGTTCTTATAAAATGGTAATTTTCAAATAGATATTGCATTCATAAAGTCTGCGCAAAACTGCAAAATAAACATTAACGCCAGACCAAAAACAATTTCGGAATTTTAAGATAAGATTTTGGAAGAAAATTATGAGATTGAAATCACGGTATATGCGGGTTCTAAAGTGCTGATTTGTGAAGTTATTAGCGGGTCCCGTAAAGAGGGAGCAGTAAGGAGTCGTCTGTACGCAGAGTGCCAAGCATGAATATTTATCGAGCGCCCAGTCGCACGACCCACCGCACCGTCCCTCCGTCCCACGCGATGCGACGCGACTTTTAATCGTGCGTGTGTGTCCGGATGACATTGTTGTATGGAAATAATGCCAACAATTGGTATACATTTGAAATGTTTGTGCACTAGTGCTACAACTGCTGAAAGTGCAACTATTGCTGAGTTAGATATATACATCGGTATACATCGGTATACATCGGTAGATGATTCAAGTTATGTTGGGTTATGGGTATGACATTTAAAAATCACACTTCGTAAATATATATTATACCATGTCTGGTGCATTACATACAAAAGACGATTAATGCCATCCGACTACCAATAGATGCCGCTAAGTGTATCATTTTAACCAGCAAAAAATAAAATTAGATTTAATTGCAATTTCATTGCTTTTTATAATTTTTTACATACTTTTGTAAATGGAACCTACCTATTTAATTTAATTTTCACTCGATTTTAACTAATTTTACAGAAAAGTTTATATTCAAAACAACGCCATCTCATGAAACTACTATAAACAAGTTATTCTCCTCCGATTTGGCGATGCTGAACGAATAATAGATGGCACTACAGACATTTTTACGTTACTTTTCACGTTTTTAACACAGACTAATAATAATATCACAGACCACAGACTAATAATATACTACGTTTTTAATACATAGTCTCATTGCCTTTGCAGTACCTATAAAAAATATTGTAAATGGGTTAAAGCCGTTATTAATTATTACTAACTGCGTTCCTGTAGCGGCTTATATTAGGTAGGTACCTAGTGTATTGATCGTTTTCATACGAAAAATGAATTGTCGGAAAACTTGCGAGATTGTGTGAATATTTGATTGCAAGATCTCATTACAAAATAATATACAACCTATACTTAAACCGTAGTAAGTATATTATTTCTAGTCACATTTAATTATATATAAATTATAAATAAATATTAAAGGACAATATTACACAAATCGACCTAGGATAACACCCAGACCCAAAAACAAATAATCAAGTTCATCACACAAATATTTGCCCTGACCGCGGACCGAACCCGGGACCGTCGGCTCAGTAGGCAGTTACTTTACCACTGCGCCAACCGCGTCGTTAAGAATATCAAGAAATCATCATAATGATAATAAATCGAAACTAAAGTTAAATACCTACCTACGTCATCTTGTTTTATTTTCTAAAATATAATCCTATCAGATTACCTTTATATGAAGTATGAACCAAAAAGTTTTGAGATTTAAACCGTAGAAAAGGTTTTGAATGATCCTTTGCGTTTTTTTTTCTTTATGCGCCTAAAATTAAATATTTCGACATCGATTCCCATAAGAATGAAGTAGGTATTTTCCCGTTATAAAAAGTAGCCTATGTTCATCAGGTAGGTATAATTTTTGCTTCGAATGGTGAAATAATTTTTCAAATCAGTCCAGTAGTTTCGGATCCTATCCAATACAAACAAACAAACAATCAAATCATTTCTGTTTTGTAGATAAATACGAAAGTTACTCCGTCATAGTAGGACAAAATAGAAAATAGTGGGACCACGAGAAAATAGGTATTCCCGCACGCGTCTGAACTGATTTTGACGGAAATTTCGATATACGTACATACCTACGTTGAAAAAGGACATCTCAATTTTGTTGCATAAATAGGATTCAAGGGGTAGGAACAGGGATTGAATAAGGCACACGGTTGAAGCCGTAGAATGAAAGTTGGTAATTTATAAGATTAATTTATTGTAAAATAAACTACTTCATTTTACTTAAACATAATATTCTATTTATCATTCATTGACTTATCATAAACTTTTGAGTCTAGTACCTAAGTACCTATTATGTGAAAATTTTGAAAAAAATGTTTTCTTTAGGAAATTATTAGCATTAATTACTTTGTCTTGTCATTAATTTATTTACCTACTTGGTAATAATCGGTCGAACACTTGTTTAAAGTTTATTTTCCTTGTCTTTTCCAGGTAATCTAAATTATTTAATTTTTGCAGTAGGTACCTAATTAATTCATTTCGGCTTGAACAGACAAGGCCATTAGGTGAAGCGAGATTGCCAAATATGGGTGATCTGTAGATATACATAATCCACAAGGAAGCATCACATTTGCTGTAGCTTCTTATGGGTAGGTGAACGAAGTGCCTTAAACTACCTAGCCAGGACTGCAAACTGTAAACTGTCCATACCCAAGCACCACTCAGCAGCTTTCAAGGGTAGCTTTCGATACAATGCCACTGTGGGCTCTTTCAATTTATGCGTTTCGTATCGGACCGCTGCCGCACGTTTTCCGTGCCGCTAGTTATAACCCGCTGCCGTGCCGTTGCAGTACGGTAGCAGTCCGTTACCAAAATCTTAAATTGAAAGCGTATCTGACTGCCGTGCGTTTGTATGCTAGTGCTGTTTTAAATTTATTTGACACCAGTTAAGCCATGGACTATGACGAAGAAACATTACTGTTAGTGCTCTTGTTGAAAAACATCAAACAAAAAAATAAACAAAAACTACGCCTCCGTTATTCCGTATTTCAACTGTCCGTCCGTATTATTACCACGACTGACTTATATATTATAACCTTAAAACGCGCGTATTTCTGTACTTGAGTACCGTAGAAATGTAAGATGATTGAATTAGATTAGACCAAAAAGTAAATTTTTAGAGCACAAATATTCTCTGTCAAATCATACCGATATATCGATATTTTTTAATAAAAATATCAATATCGATATTTTCAAAAAACATTGATTCGATATATATCGATACTTTATAGTTTATTGCATTTCCGACATCCCTAATCCCTATGGGACTTGCGACGTTGCCGTCCTGCTGTCGAGCGTTCGCGGTACGGACGCCGCGCTGTTGCCGCACCGTGCATTTTGTATGAAAACCGAAAACAAACGACCGGCCGTGCGCCTACGACAAACGCACAGCAACAGCTTCGGCACTGTAGCGGTCCGATACGAAACGCATAAATTGAAAGAGCCATAAGTGTTGGAACAACATTCCACCACCATTTAACCAGTTTGACAAATATTAATAATTTTCGTTTCCAATACCGGAGACATATTTTAAAATCCTGTTCTATTAACCCTTAGTGCATTTGTATCGAATTACAGTTTACACATAAACTTTAATTAAATATTTATTTTATTTACTGGTTATAATATAACATAACATTATATAGACCTTTATTTTCTGCCTATTTATCATTATAATTATAAACATTGTAAGTATATGTTAACGGAAATGTATGTAATCCGTCATTGTATAAAATTCCTAGGAAATGTATGTAATTCCTAAAATCGCACGGAAATGTGTGAAATAAATTATTTTATAGTACCTACACATTTCCTAGGAAATCCATACATTTCCTAACTAACAGTCGTAAATGTAAAACATCTAAGATATTGGAAGGTACGCGGGACGAGGGGTATGTATGTCGCAATCGGATTGTATAATCCGCCGAATTACAAACGGCCGGCATTTTGTAATATGCCGAAAATTCGTAATCAGAATTTTTTGGTTTGGATAAGGGAGTGGGTTAGGTTAGGTTCGTGTTTTTTAGAACTATACAGAAATAGGAGCCCCACTTCGTGGGGCTCCGTCGGCTCGCGACCGTCTTTTTGTAGAATTTTTGAAAAAGACGAATTTCGGCATATTACAAAATGCCGGCCGTTTGTAATACGGCGGATTATACAATCCAACTGCGACATGTACACGGGGACAGCAGGACGAGGGGACTGATTACTTAATAAATGAAAATTTGATTTGATTGAATATAAGTTGATTTAAGAAATGTTAATTAGTAAGATAATATGAACATATTATTATTATTTTACGGTTAAGACTGTTACCCGATTGTCTCAATAGGTAAGTGCTATAATAAAAAAAAATAACAACGTGTTTTATTACAGAAATCATTTACTTTATATACATTTCCTAATACGATATTGGAATTATATATAATTCCAAGGAAGATTATACATTTACTAGGATATGTATGCATTAAATAGTTTATTAAACAATATTTTATACATTTCCTAAGTGGCATCGGCATTGTACACATTTCCTATTAGTTTGAGACCCATTCGTTAAAAAGTCTTCAAATAACGTTTGTTTTATTATCTCGAAACTGCAATTAATAAAAAATGAAAATAATTTTTTTTTTAATAATTAATAAAAAATATCCTGTCCAGGATTTTCCCAGTCAACCCATTTTTAATACACTTAATCTTATATATAAAAATGAATCGCAAAATGTGTTGGTAAGCGCATAACTCGAGAACGGCTGAACCGATTTCGATAATTCTTTTTTTATTATATTTCTTGAAGTACGAGGATGGATCTTATGTAGAGAAAACGTAAACATGTACCACGGGCGAAGCCGGGGCGGACCGCTAGTTTATTATAAAATTGGTCTCATTCTATTATCACGCCGTTGCATTTCGACTTATATTTGGATCTTAGACCACTAGGATTTGTATACAATTCCTTGATTTCATACATTTCCGGTAACATATATACATAATTTCATTTTATTTATTTACATAAAGTATATACATAATTACATACTGATATTATATCTACCTATATTACATGTTTTAACTGATGTATTTATTTATTAGTATTTATCATATTAATAGAAATACATATATCTTTCACATAATATACTCATGTTAAATTATCATTATATACAATTCTAGACTGAAACTCCAATAGTCACTTGGGGTCACTGAAAATCAGTGGTGGTGAGGTATTAATCACCTTGCCATCATATACTGAGTTGGCTCCATTTGTCAGGTCACTCACTGCCACATTACAGTTCTTAGGAATAAGATTATTTTTATTTAATTATTTTTCTTTTTATTTCATTTGTTTTTCCTTTGTTTATAAATGTATCTCGTGTTGTGATCTTGACAATAAATGTGTTTTATTTATTTATTTAATGTCTCTTACTGCATGCTTTTCATGCAGTTGTCCGCACCATATGTATTGTGGTCTTTGTCCATACACACTTTCTCCAAAGCCCTGCTTTGGTCTTGTTTGATGTATAAGCTCCTGTATATTAGTAAAATTTAATCAAATATTTAATTCTTATTTCTTGAAATTTGGTATAGTATTTTTTGTGTGATACAAATCAAAACCAACAATCAGGTTAGGTAGACTACAATTTACAAAACTGGCAGGGTCGCCATGCAATGGTTGGTGGTTAATGAAACACTTGACTCGACTGTAAGCTTGTATTGAACTGCTTAAACTGTAGAACAACAGGACTATATATTCTATGATGCACACATACAATAGATTACACACTACACTGTAAACTGTAGAATTAATATTAAAGACATAGTTCATTATATTTTGTAGTCTTTGATTATTTATACAACAGACTAGAAATAAATACTATGTATGCGATTATACCTATTCTAGCCATCCATTTTCGTGTTCCTTAAAATTAAGTACATCTTAGTCAAAGGGCAACTTATTGTGCCCTTGCACGTAATGCACTCATAATTTCAAGTTGAATGTTTGTCATTCTTTATGTAGGTACCAAACACAGTCACGGCCACGGCGCTCATTCCATTTTACTGGTATTTAAAACAGATGAAATCCTTCATGATCCCATATCCTTCTTAGTAGCAAA
Source organism: Colias nastes (assembly GCA_907164665.1). Classification (NCBI taxonomy): domain Eukaryota; kingdom Metazoa; phylum Arthropoda; class Insecta; order Lepidoptera; family Pieridae; genus Colias; species Colias nastes. Next base: position 29,405 of record CAJQZM010037022.1, on the reverse strand, counting down.
TGTAGAAATCCCTTTCTTGTGTCTACAATGTTTTTGTGGAGAATCGTATTATTATTTACATTTGGGATGGATTAATTATTCTTCTCCTCTCTTGAACAAATTTGTTATTGCGAACGTAAGCAATAAGTCTGTAATAAAACAATCTTATATTGGGTTACAAATCCATAAACCAATCATTAAAAATCATGTTTGTAAAAATTTATGTTCAGAGAAAATATCAGTTTACCATTTAAAGCTTATTTTCTGCCTGTAGATTCTACATAACCTCACAGTCCATCCATAAACCATATTTAGCACTTATTTTTAAAATATTAGTCAACAATTAAAAACGAAAACAAACAAAGCTTCTCGTTTTGGTTTTGACAGAATCTCGTAAATAAACTGAACTAAATACCCAGTCATAATAATGTACTCTGTGGACTGTGACTAAATAAGTCAGTTTACTTTGCCTAACTACTACTTACTTACTAAAAATCCGAGTAGGTAGGTACCTACCTATATAATATTATCACACTAAATTATGTTGACACTTGACGCCACAGACTTGAAAATAAAAGGTACGTGTACATATATTTACATTAGTGCCATCTAGTGGCTCTGGAAGGAAAAGAACATCAAGTCTGTGTTTAACGTGCCATCTAGTGTGTTAAAAGCAAAAGACCAAGAGATATTATCGAACATGTAGTACGTTTTTCCCCCACTGGCGCTTTAATTGCGGAAATTCATAGTGCAACTTTTTTTGTATGGAGTGAACCGTCTGTTGTATACGTAGTATATTATTATTAGTCTGTGGTAATACTGTCTACATTTTATTAAAGAGTTTTATTATTATTTTTTTTTTTTGTGATATTTAAACTGATGTTCTGCTCAAAATATACGCAATCATGTTATTGCTACTGTAAAAATAGAGTTCCACATTCACCTTTCCAGATAGGAAAGCCGAATGATATAACAAGTTATAAAGAATACGTAATGATATTTCATAGTCAAGAATCTAGCCCATATACCAACAACGCGTTAAGAACGATGATTAATTTATTACACAACACAATGAGTAATAAACACAATAATATCAGTACGGAGAAATTGTTAAACCAGGAAAACGTAGATAAATATTGATTCGCACTGATACGAGATATCATGTAATCCGTGCATATGTTATTATATTATCTTGTACCTACATCTGTCTGATTGTTTTAACAAATTGAATGAATAATTTGGCATTCTTGTATAAGGTTCTTTGTCGTCTGACCACCTCTTTGGTACAGTGGTTGACGAGATAGTAGATCCGAAGGCTCATTCCCGGTGGATACGAAGAAAAAAAATGTCTCGGTCTGGCAGGACACAGAAGGCCGATCACCTACTTGTCCCTAAAGAAAATCTACTTGTGAAACAGATGTATGCATGCATCTGCCCCTTACCCCACTAGGGGACACGGGACATCACTTTTTGTATAAAGTTCGCTTATGTAAAGGAATTTCAGGTTTTAAATTAAATGTTGCTGCCTGCCTACGGCTTCGTTTGCAGTGGCTGCACGCAATTACACTTTAGTTATTTTAATCTATTTAAGATTAGTGTTGTATAATTTATAAAGAAAGTAATCATATATAATACACTACTACTGCGTCATCTCGTTAAAGTCATATTTCAGAACAAGAATTAGGACACCAGCCTAAGCCGTACATTATTAAAATTCTTGTAAATTTCAAGGTTCAAGTTACACCGAGGTTGATGGTATTTAATTATATTAACTAGGTATATATTTTTTGAAACTGCCAATCTGATGTTTAAAAAAAAATATATGGGATAAGAATACATATTACCTACTATTCGTATAACAAGGTATACTTTTACAATCATAGTCACGATTTTATAATTTATTATTAATCAAGGTAGCGGGACATTATTGTAGTCGACTTCACATCAGGCAGAATCTTCAAGTATCCAACCTTAACTAGTTTTATATCAAAATATTATCTTAAACAAAGATACTCAATGTTTATTGTGATAAAAAATTTGCATGTAATTTTAACAACAAATTTCAACACACATGCACTGGAAAAATTTCGTCAGAAATATGACACATTTTTCTTTATGATATCTAAATTTCAAGGAAAACGTTCCATTGCAATATTCGGAATCTCACTTTTGCGTTTATAATAATACTAGCTAAGAGACGCGACTTCAATTTAGGTATAGTTATGGGTTAATCCTGACTATAGGTAATCTAACTACATATATACTTATCAAATACTATTTAGATCCAAGAAAAAAATTTCGTTTGACATTTTACCATTACACCTCAGAAACATTCACGTCCACAATATTATGCTATCCTACTTCGAATTTTCGGATACGATAAAACAATTTATTTTATACATCAGAATAACACATAAGCTATAGAATATTCTGAAGAAACTGCCCTTCGAAACACAGTTTACCACTAGTTCCAAGATCAGAGTATGCACATAAAAATGTACCTGTAAAAATATACATAACATCTATAGAATATTCTCACCGGGTGATAATGCTTCAAGAACGAATGCATCCTCTCCACCTCCTCCGACGTGAGGGTCTTCAATATAAACAGTCTGTCATAGCTCTGGTAGAACTTGGCGCCAGACTTGCCAGACGATTCGTCTGGTATCGGCTGCGACCTGTCAACAAATAACGTAATTACCTTAAATGGTTTATATTGAGATTTTTATGTAAAACAGAGGTAAATATGTACGTCCCGGATAATAATTGTTTATTGCCTGTCTTTTTAACACGCTTTTTTATGTCAGAGCAAGCAAAGGGGCGGGTGGGTCACCTTATTTTAAGTGGTCACCACCTCCCATAAACACAAGTAACATTGGTAGTGTTATATGGTGCTTTGCAAGAAGATAAGTTACTTTTATTATCGTTTTATAATCCTTTACAAGATATTTTATAAATAGAAGATATGGTTATTGACTCTAAAATATAAGTAACGTTAAAAACACAAGGTAGGTAATATGACATCATTGCAGTTGTGAATCATTACTGTAAAAAATAAATTATAATATGATCTAGGTTATTCAATTTCAAAGTACATCTAGAAGATTTATGTTTTGTAAACAAATTTCTTTCATTCCCCAGTGTAGAACATAATATGTTGTATATTTAAATCTTTAATAGGTTTTTATATAAACTAAATCATGTTAAATAGTAGATACAAATATAAAATATTATAAAAAGTATTTGTTTCTTTAAGGTGATTGCTACGATCTGTTCCCAGCCAATGTCCCGCTAGATGGCGCTGAATTCTACATTTCTAGTTTATTTGAGTTTTTGCGTAATTGGAAAAGATTAAGGTCGTAGGAATAGTCATGGCGGTTACTAAATATTATATTTTATTGAAATATGTCATATCATTGCCTTAAAATCCACCCAATTCGGTAAAAAAATGCATTATAACATCTGTCATTGCATACAGGGTCGTTTACACACACAGACGTATACAAAAATGATAAAGATTTAAGTCTAGATGGCGTGAATGTAAAACAAGTAGGATTGTTATAAAAATAAAAGTTATATTTGTTGGCGTAAACTATTTTGTTGTAATTTTGGGAAATAAATAATGTCAAAATTGATTACAATAAAACGCAGTTTTATTTTATTACATTACACTATTGTTTTTTTTATCAAAACATGTATTTGAAGTAGCATATACCTATGATATAATATTATGCTAAGAATAATTATTCATACAACAACAAATCTAAAACACTATTTACTATGGAAAAAAACCAGGAAGGTGAAAAAGATATTTACGATTTCGACGCACTCGACTTTTAGTAAAATATAGTAGGTAAAAATTAAACAATGGTAATGTAAATTCTAAACAAACTACTACCAAAATACAATTAGAACAAAAATCATTTGACTTGTTTATTTCACCCAGAGGCCAGAGGCGGCTCGTGACAAAATTGTATAGGTGTTCACTTGAAATAAAACAACGAAAATACAATAGCGTTCGGGATGATTTATTACAAAAAAATGAGCACCACATTTTATAAATGTCTATAACACTAAAAATTACAAAGTACAGGCTATTTCAAAACGAATTCAATGACTAGGTATCAATAATTAGTAAATCACCGAATTTGCATTCGCGAGCGTAGGTATCCATAGTGTTTGTCACTGACGGTCACTGACCTCTATAACTTATAGTTATAGAGGTCAGTGGTGTTTGTTGTGTAAACATGTATGTATTTGAGTAGTTAGTAGCATATTATATTCTGAATTTCTGATCCATGCCTATTCACTCAAAACTAATAACACTAATGATTTGTAACAGTAAATTATTTCAATAGGTAGGTATTTGAACATTTCCCAACAAGACGTAAGAATAATTATTCGTAGGTATACAAGATACAATAACAAATCTAATACACTATTTATTATTTTATTATTTACTAGCGGTCCGCCCCGGCTTCGCCCGTGGTACATGTTTACGTTTTCTCTCCATAAGAAGTAATAGCTAGAGAGCTAGCGCAAAGCTACCTGTATGTATTTGACCAGACCTGGATTTTTGTGTGTTGATTCCCCTATACCTACTATACATGAGATGAGGAGTCACTAAGCCCAGAGTGGTGGACGGGGCGCGCGCTTAGGTAAGACAGGTGGAAATTTTTGGCGAACTTTGAAACCATTTGACCACGTCTGCCATTTTGATATTTGAAAATAGATTATTATTACTATCGGAAAATAACAATGGCAGACCATTATCACGCGGATAACATTCTGGCAGACACTTATGAAAGTGCTGAAAAAAATACAATTTTGAAAGTATTTGACCAGATCTGCCATTCATATATTTTATTTATTAGGGTCTTAAAAACTTATTTTCGAAACGGCAGACATTTTCATTGCGTACAGACTTCAGCAGACAACAAAACTTTACAGACTTCAGCAGTCAACAAGACTTAGCTTCTACATGGTCAGATGTATATATGTATTACGTTCCCTGACCTTACATCAATGATTTACTTTATTAATGTTTTTATGGTCATTTACATTTAATTTTGAAAACTATGGAATAAAATTTATAAATTTGATGATACAAAACTAAATATACATTTGTAAAGAATCTCAAATATAAAGTTGTGTTGCAAATAACAAATCATCATTTAAATATTTAGTTTATTTCTTTATCAATTACAAAACAACATAAAAAAACACGCATGCATTTATTGAAATGTTCATTCATCATCACTATCGTATGGCGTTGTGTGACTCGTCTTCATAATCCATTGATTCGGATTCTGTAAAAGTAAAACGTAAATTATATAATAAAAGAAATGAGTAAAGTCAAAAATAATTATTAAAGAGTTAATCATTATAAACTTACCTAGTAAGGCAATGCCTTTGATGTCGCACGATGCCGCCGCGCCGCCAGTGTAGGTACTTCTGCTGCTACATGAAAATATGCTAGGGTTGCAACAAATGGGAAATAAAACAATTGTGATTATTACTATTATGATGTAATCATTTATTCATATGTACATTCAAAACAATTGCGATTATTAAATCTGATGTAATTATTTTTTCATAAATATATAATTATTATTAATTACATAATATATTGCACTGTGAAATATTTACGTATCACTTTATTTTTGATGTTCTTAATTGTCTTTTATAAAATTTAAGTGACGCATTCGCATTGGGATCAACAATCCGATAAGAAAAGAATGGAGACAACATATACATAGCTTTGATTTCAATTCTACAGATACAAAATATACAATCTATCTAAAATGATACAACGGATGTTTCCTGCGTTTTCTCGTCAAAATACCGAAACAACGTAATTATTGTATAGTAGTTGGGCGTGAAAGTAAAAAAACAAATGAAAAGTGTTTTCCATATGATTATTTATTAAATTTACGCGAAGAATAATTTCAACGATACAATTTAGTAACCGAGAATTCAGAGGATTAAAGAAAATACCTGCCTGATCATTTTATCAAACTCTAAAAGAATTATGGTTATTTCGCATCACTCGGTTTATTAGTTTGGTAATAATTATTAAAGGTAGTTACAACCCTAGCCATTGAGTCGAACGGTAGGCAACACAATATCGACTTTGTGCGGGTACATATGGTACATTTCTTCTTGCTGTGAAGCGTAATTATTATTATTAAGATTTTTTAGGCTATTTTGAATCAGCTGTTCTAATTTAATTCTAGAAATTTATTAAAACGTGATTTTTTTAAAAGTATATTATGAGTTTATAAATACCTCAACCAATAGTTATTGTGTCCTATCCTCATTTCTTTATATCTTGGTAGTTAACTAAAGTGTTAAATTTACATAACCTCAACAACAACATTTACACTGCCACTGCACTAAAACTAATATGGAATCCATCACACAGTCTATTGATCAGATGTTTGAAGTGTTTAACCACAGAATGGATGAGTTCCAAAAGGATCTCCAGACAATTTCAACAGCCCCAATGGGTAGCCCGTCTTCTAAATTAGCGTCTGACTTTACAGTCTTTCGCACATTTGTCTTGACATCACTACAGTGTCTACAGTCTGAGGTTATCCTCCTGAGTAACAAAACAAAAGTACCTACGACGGACGACCACGCTTCGAGTTGCCAAACACACAGCCAAACAACAATAATGAGTAATAAATTGTTTACAAAAAAAACAAGTTTTCCATTTTTCTGTATGAGTAGACAGAACTTCAAAACGCCACCTGCTACGGTTTATATTATGAACGATGGTTATAAAAATAAAAGTTATATTTGTTGGTGTAAACTATTTTATTGATCAATAATTTTGGAATTAACTGTCAACATTGATTACAATAAAACGCAGTTTTATTTTATTACACTATTGTTTTTTTATCAAAACATGTATTTGAAGTACCATATAATATTATGCTGATCCAAGCATTTTCACTCAAAACTAATATCACTAATGATTTGTAAAAGTAAATTATTTCAATATACATTTCATAACCAACAAGTAAGAATAATTATTATTATTCCTACCTACAACAACAAACCTAAAACACTATTTACTATGGGAAAATAACCAGGAAGGTGAAAAACATTATATTACCTATTATTTACGATTTCGACGCACTCGACTTTTAGTAAAATATAGTAGGTAAACATAATATTATGGTTTTGATTTTTGCTACTAGTATAAGAAAACTGCGTGTTCAAACTACTTGTTTGTCTGTCTGAAAATTCGGAAGTACTTTGGTAGTTTACCGATTTATAATAATATTGTATATATCGTTGTTTAAAAAATATTCAAACACAATAAAATATGATATACTGATTTATCACTGGTTTCAGTGATGAACTGATGAGTCAATGTTAGCCACTATACTTTCGTCATACGTGTGTATGATTGATGTGATTTGCAACGTGGTGATATTTCAGAAAAATCACGGGTCAAATTGTCCCACCGAAAATATAACTGCGTTATAAGAATAACTATACCTACGATAAATTATACATAATACAATATAGTCTCAAATGCATACTAGTGAAATATTTTATTTGAATCAATAAAATAAAAAAAAAATAAAAAATAATAATAATACAAAAATAAATTCACAACACAAGAAAATCCGCGCGCAAATCATAGCGCGTGACAATGAAATCAAGAACTTTCGAGCCGACGCGACGCGGACGACGAAGGAGCCTAACAAAAGTACCTACAATCATAGGCGGCTCGTGACAAAATTGTATGGCCGTGTTCACTTGAAATAAAACAACGAAAATAGGTACCTACAATAGCGTTAGCAGTACAAAAAAAATGAGCACCACATTATAAATGTCTATTTATACACTAAAAATTATAGAGTATTTCAAAACGAATTCAATTATTATTTAGCAATAATTAGAAAATCCCCGAATTTGCATTCGTGATCGTATTCATAGTGTTTGTCTACACTAATATTATAAAGAGGAAAACTTTGTTTGTTTGTTTGATTGTAATGAATAGGCTCATAAACTACTGGACATTTTACCAATGTTTGCAAGTTTGTGATTACTTTGATAGTTTACCGATTTATAATAATAATGTATACTTATATCATTGTTTAAAAATATTCAAACACAATATGATATAGGTACTGATTTATCACTGGTTTCAGTGATGAACTGATGAGTCAATGTTAGCCACAATACTAATCACTTTCGTCATACATGTGTATGAACTATGATTGATGTGATTTGCAATGTGGTGAAATTTCATAAAAATCACGGGCCAATTTTTTGTTTTGAATCCCACCGAAAATACATATATTACTAATTGCGTTATTAGAATAATTAATTACTATACCCACGATCAATTATTACAATTTACAATATAGTCTCAAATGCATACTAGAGAAATATTGCAATTTGAATCAATTAAAATGCATAGCATACAAAAATAAATTCACAACACAAGAAATTCCGCGCGCAAATCATAGCGCGTGTCAATGAAATCAAGAATGTAATTTTATATCAAGCCGACGCGACGCGACGACGACGCCGAACTAAAGTAGTACCTACAGTACCATTTACCTTCAGTGTACAATACAGTTTACAGACCTACGACCGACGGACGAACAATAATGAGTAATAAATTGTTTACAAAAAAAAACATAGTTTCTAAGGTCATTAGTTTTATTTTATTTTATTGTTATTTTCTTTGAACGATTGGAAATGAAATTACTCAATTTTTACACAGAACTTTGATTTATTAGAATTATGCTCATTATGTATAAGATAACGAACGCGAATGCACGACATCTAGCGTCAATGTCTAAACATCGCCTTTCGTTTAGACATTGACGCGCTAGATCTGTAATAAGTATATAGTCTATGCGCTAGATGTCGTGCTTTATGTCGTGTTTCGCTTGGCAAAAGTCACGCACACTACTGTAGAAGTGTCAAATTTTTCCGGTATTTTACTGTTGTTTTTCTAAGTAAATATTGTAAATTATTGATTAAAAAGGTCGAACGCGCACACATTTCATTATAGAGAAGTGATAAAATGATTAGTTTTAAAGAAATAGTGTCTGTGTTAAGTGTTTAGAGGTAATCAAAAATGTATGGAGGGACGGTCGGTACATCCACCTTAAAGCATTCATTTTTCCAATTGAGCACATTAGTAAATAACCGTTTATCTGCTCATGTGGTTAGGGATAATATTAAGGATTATCCCTAACCACTATTAAGGATGGTCCAATATTAAGGAAGGTCGCGGAAGAATTCCAACCAATACCCGCGGCCCCATCATTAAAGCGGCTCGACGGAACACAGTGGGGTTTTAGTCGGTAAGAGTCCGACATGACCCACGGCTCCTTCCCCGGGGGCCGTGGGTATCTTTGGAAGATTTCCCCACTTTAAAAAAAAAAGAGATATTATTAAGGATAGGTCCATTTAATCCTAGCTAAACAAAATATATCCTTGCTAAAAATATTGTTATAAACATAACAAAATAACATACAAATACAAGTACCTGGTGTATTTACAATACTTCTATAAAACAATCGCGATATTTATGCTTATCTGAGTTATTGGCATTTAGTCGAAAACGCTTTATTTTCGATAAAATAACGAGAAACCTACAGATAGCGGAGTACTTCTTTAGAACAATGTATCGCACACACGCAAAGTAAAACCATGCGTAGAAACCAAAACGTATCAGGGAAAAAACAGTTAGAAGGGGTTCAAATCAAACGTATTATTAAATGTAATATCTTTAAACATGGATATGAAATATGGATTAAGTAGGGGTGGATGAATTGTAAAGAGTGGAGGTAATTTTTTCGTTAGACAAATCCGAAAAATTGTGCAACAAAATATTTATTACGCTTCAACTCTCTCACTAGGGGGGTTTTGGTCAAGTGTAATATAGTATGTATACGCAAAGAGACATAGAAAAGACCCTCTGCATTTTAAAATGAATTTATACCGCAGCATATAGCTTCTCTATTCACAGGAGTGATCGTGAAACATCTAATAAGACATTCAAATGATGAAAAATTAAAAAAATATTCAAAACTTCAAAACCTTGCCATTTTCGTCACGTATCTACTAAATAATTACCACTAATTTGTACCGCAAAGCTGTAATACCAGTGTAACGTCTAACTGCCCTATTAACCCGCGCCGACCTTTTGTTAAGTCGTATTACAACTCGCATACAATATTCAACTACTAGACACTGGGTGCTGAAATATTTTTCAAATAATTTTCCTTTTGTGAACGCGATCATTTTGACTATGTAAATATGAGAATTTTTTTTTTATTATTTTAAATATCAGAGATTTTAAATTCGTTTGTTACGAATTACAATTTTATAACATACCAGTATACAGTGTTAAAGTCAGACATAAAATGTCATAGAGTTATAGCGCATCAATAACTATGAGCAATGAGCATTATACACACCTCATACACCCTTATACCTTCACTCAGTCATAACTCATAATGCGTAACAATGAGGTAATATGCGGTAATAATTCTTAGTTAATTGTTTAGAAATAAGTGTTCAGCTTATTTTTAGCTGCTATCAACAAGTTTGTGTTGTATTCTAATTGGAAACCCACATAAATGTAAACAAAAATAAGATTTTTTGTAAATACCCGCATACGTACCTTTGTCGTGTCCATCACGGTGTTGCTAGGTGCAAAATTGCTTGGTGACATCTTATAAATAATTTAGTCGTGTATATAAAACGCGTGTATACAGTGATATGTAAGGGATGGGATACACGAATCAAATATACAACAACCTCATCGGGGTACAGACGACAAACCGAAATCACAAAAAGCATGTCCAAAATTCAAATTCAAATGTAACGTCATTCGTTGGTATAGCACGCGACAAAAACACAGCCGGTGAACGTGAATGCGATGAAATGCCGTGTCAGTCAAAGGCACACTACATACTGTTATTCGAAAATAAAACCGTTACAATTCAAACTTCCCTGACCTCAGCCGTTTCATGGTCAAGCCGCGTTTCATGAACTCGCTAGCGTCATGGAACAATCCCTCTTGAGTATTTTTCAACTCGCCAACACCGGAGGGCGCTGTGGCCGACCTCCTCAGCTTATTAATAAACTTCTTTGACGCCCGCGAACGGAGGTAGTTATCTGGCTTTCTAAACCTATGGGACATGACGGGAGATAGGAACCGGGATGGCGTGACGGAATACAGGATAAAAATAAATATAAATAAATACAGCACGCGTAAATAGCGAAACACACGTGATTTTCTAGCTTATAAATAAATGATTGCTTATAAACTGTACCTGGTCAGGGACTCCTTGTAATCGAGATCGTCAATTCCGAACCTCTCGCGCAGATTCCTGAAGACGAGAGGACAGTACTCCTTCACTTTAAAGTGAGATGGCATGTTCTCTCTGAAAGAAATATGACACAATAGAAAAGTCAAATTAAGGTATAGAAAACATTAATATTTGCCTCTATGTTGCAATTTTTCCTTAGTTAATATGTATTTTTTTAACATTTAATAGAAATATGCCCCTACCTTATGTAGGTTACATAAGGTAGGGACATAGCAATAATCTAATAAGATTTTAATTAATTTTTAATTACACATCATATTTAAAATCTTATACAGTTTGTTAATATCAATTCTAATTAATATGTTTTAGACAACCTGAGTTTATAATCTGTTATATAAGATTTATTAATAAAAGTTTTTCTTTAAATTTACATTCTTTATTTATTTATTACCAAGAAATATATGTATATAGAAATGGAGGGTAATCCGTAATAACTGCTTGGATTATCAATTTGAAACATTAAACTTAACTACACATTTGCCTTCAATATTTAGATATTTTCTCAGATAATAAAAAGAGCATTGATTAGTTCCTAAACTACAGATATTGTAAGTTTTTTACACACTGCCAACATAGCAATTTATGCTTCAATCACTTACTTGTTAAACAAGTGATTATCCACTTTGAGCTTGGAGTAAGCTCGGAAATCATCAGGCAGCAGCATAACGGGGATCGAGACATGGCTCAGTTCATTTATCTGTAATAAAGATAAATCTATATATATAAAAATGAAACCCGTTTTCCTTGGTCACGGCATCACGCGTGAACGGGTGGACCGATTTAGATAATACTTTTTTTTTATGATATTCCTTGAAGTACTAGGATGGTTATGTAGAAAAAACCTAAATAGGTACCACGGGCGAAGCCGGGGCGGACCGCTAGTATCAAATAAAAATCAAAATGATAAGTACCTAAAGAATTATAATTAGATTTGTTTGATAGCCATGACAATAAACTTTTGGCAACTAACTCTTACCCTTACAATGTGCTTGATAAATACATGATCATTGAAACAATAATAATTGATCAAGTGCCAGATATTACAAGTAGGCTATCATTTTTTTTATATAATTTGAGTCGTAGTTGCCACAAAATTATCATAACCGGTAACATAAACAAAAAAATATTGTAACAACAACAGTTCCGCAACTGTTTCGCAAGCAAGGCATAAAATATAGGCTATTTTATATTCTACTTTGACTCGAATGGGGAAATTTTAGAGGCTATTATTATCTAATGATATTACCGTATGATGAACACCCCACATAAAAACAGAGAGTAAAGGTTCATTAGCACGGAATAATTTCACTTTCTGATGTTTCACGCGAATATGTTTTTTTTTCAATTTGCTCAATCCAGTGGTAGGAACGGACATTTTGGATGTGTTTCCGAGAATCGGCGCACGGCTACGTATTGTAGTTATTAACACAGTACTCTATCTAAACCATTTTTATTGCACTTAAAATAATAAAATCACTAGGATTTAACGTAAATACGAAATTTATTACAGAAACTCGACACCCATCAATGGCAAAGTGCGAACCGCAAACGGCTATTTGACAGAACGATTGATGAAACTTTATTTTTTATCTTACTTCACTGACTGGATACGAGTCGATTGGATTTTATGATTTTAAAAACTCTTTTAGATTTGGGTTGATTTAATATCTAATGGAGGATATTGGATATCGCTTCGTATCGCCGATAGCAATATATTTTTGAAATATTGATAAATATTTGTAGATTTAACATTGGTCGTTAGCTTAAGCTTTTTTTATTCTACGCGTTTTCTATTTTTTTTCAAGTACCTTCGTCACACAATATTTTTATATTCCAGCTATAATACCCACATTGAGTTGTTCAAATTTACAAAAGGGAAAATTTTTAAAAATATGGGGGTAATTTTGAATACCTTGTTGATTGAATTTATAGAACTGACATATTATAACGAACCATACACTCAGTTATACATCCTTCCTCTAAGCCATACACCAAAAACAGGTAAAACTTAGGCCGGCCACATACATCAGTTTTCCTGATTCGGAAACCGTATCATGAAAAATTCCATACGACTACCACACGCATACTTTTTTTTCCGTTCGGAATACCGAGATTAGTCTTAGAGTAGCTTCAGTGGAGTGCACAGTGCACACGTTTGGAAGAAGCATGAATTTCGACGACGATTTCCTCCTTGCAATCGCATTTTTTACTTTCTCAGAAAAAGAAAAAGCGTCGTCGTTACTGGGTACATCCACTAAACAAATTCCTTACAAATTTGTTGCCAGGCACGATTTTTCATATCCCTGTTATGATAATCTTCGTTATTTAGATCCCACAGGCATGGGAACCCTTCTACACTAATGATTAAATGTTCAATATCACTCATCGTCAATAATCGTATTCGTGGGTGCCCCAGCAATGACTACGATACGCGTCCGCTCAGCTCGATCGCGCTGTGCTGACTGAGTGTTCCGTTCGGAATTTTCGAATGTGTGTGGCGGGCCATACAAAATGTATGTAGGCTTTGCATCCGTTTCGTTTTTTTCCGTCAGGAATTCCGGATGCATGGGCTTACATTCGGAAAGAACGGACGGAGAAAAAACCGTACGGAAAGTTATCGAATGTGTGTGACATTTATTACTTTTGTATGAATTTACTGCGTTCAGAGGCCCGGAATCGGAAAACGGATCAGGAAATCGTATCAGGAAAACTGATGTATGTGGCCGGCCTTAAATTGTACTCGTTTTTCACAAATTGGTAGTACTTATACAATAGTGTAGTAGTAATTTATGTAGTATAGTCTTTAAGTATATTATGTAAAAAATAAAAATAATAATCGCTATTGATGGATTTCTGAAAAGACAAAGCATCGAAAGTTCCGGTACGTATAATATAAAATTAAAATAAATTTGGAAAATCCAAAAGTGCACGACTCATAATGCTCATTTAATTATGAAATATAAAAAAAAAAAAAATATATATATATATATAGATATACAGTCTTGTAGTTTTCGTTTTTTATTAATTGCAATTAAACGACACTGAATTACTTAATCATTCGCATTCAGTGACCTACAATCGTCAATTAGAATATTTAAAAAAAAAATTTAACTCAAATGATGGATTTTTTCACAAGTTATAGTGTTTTCAGGTTTCACACATGACGGACAGGAAAATTTTTTGACCTATTTCGGTGTTTTTTTCCAATTCTATTGAAGTAAATCAATTTTTAAAATTGATGCACTCTCTGATGCTTCGTGGTCATGGTCGTGCAATATGCAAAAAATTGTTGTCTGGCCAGCCAAAGCTGAACCCAGTAAAGGGCGGCAAATTTAAAAAATATGGACCTGGTAACATCGTCTTTAGTAGGAAAAAAACATTTTGATACTTTTGATATTCTTAAAGATGATCATAGTATATACTATATAGGTACATTAGGTACACAACACAGCAGGATTTAAACGTTATTAAAGCAAATGATTTGAACCGTTTTCAACAAAACTGACAATTAACTACGCAGAAACGCCATGATGACATTCCATAGTGTGGCCGCTACAAAAAACACTGGGTTCAGCTTTGGCTGGCCAGACTCCTCTATATGATTTTCCTACCGATAGACGCACAGATCTATTGATAGACGGTTCTCCAGTGACCAGTGGTTCTCCATGGTGCGGCGGCTCCAAGGATAGTGACAGATGACATCCACATTGATTTATTGATATTGACATTTGACAAAATATGACATTAATATTGAACCTTGAAGTGTCAAGTAAATATAAGGAGTTTTCAGTTTATTAAAATAATCAATATAAGGTATTTTCAATTTTAAATGTATGCTATAGTCTAATAGCACGTATTCGTGAATTTCGTGATTGGAAGGGTAGCTGTAGTAGTAGACGAAAATAAATAACTACTGCGATGTAAAATTATGCATACCTACTAATTCTAATTTAATATTATGAATTGAGTGCGAACATCTCACTTGAAAAGAAAGTTCTCACCGTTGCGTTGAACAGCCAATAAACAACATAAAAATAATAAATAAAAATGGTAGTCCCAAGTCCATTTGTTTATTGGGCTCAAACACCAAAACAAGTTTCACTAAAAATTGATTTGCGGAATGCCGAAGATCCCGATGTAGAAGTGATTGACAACAAAATAAGGCTCGCAGCTCAAGGGGTCGGTGCGCACGGGATATGTAAATACGAATTCAGTTTGGATCTGTATTCCCCAATTAAACCGGTAAGTTAAAAAAAAAAACTATTCATAGGCGTGTGGAATATTCTAGAATGTTTTCAAAAAATGGAAATTTTAAATAGGTACTGAAATCTGTACTTGTGTCTGAAATAACAGAATTGTACCAAGATAAGAACATATTAAATAGAATAAAAACTGTTGTTTGTATAGATATTCTTTGAATATAAGTAATATACAATGTATTTGTACTGCTAAAGTGTTTTTTTTTAATACCTACCTACTATATATGTATATTTTTTGCAACATCATTAAAAAATGAAAGCCGAGATAAGATTATCTTCATATTTAAATTTTATCCAAAAATAGTATTATTAATGTGTTAGGGCAAAGGTTAATAGAATAATTATGCATTGTCTGTTTGTTTAATACAAAAATACTTCATTTACATCTTATTTTACATATTATTTATGGTTTCTCATATCATTTGCATTGTTGATTTGTATTTGGTGATGTCAGAATAAATCTATACTAATATTATAAAACTGAATAGTTTGTTTGTTTGAACGCGCTTATTTCAGGAACTATTGGTTTGTTTTGAAAAATTCTATCAGTATAAGATAGCCCATTTATCGACGAAGGCTATAGGCTAAATATCACCACACTAAGACCACCAGGAGCGGAGCCACACGGGTGAAACCGCGGGGCGCAGCTAGTTATTTATAAAGATGTACATTGATATGTATAAAATACACAAGGAACAGTGTTTGTAAACTCCACCACTTCACCAATTTTATGAAATACTAGCTGCACCCTGCGGTTTTATCCGCACATGTGAATGTGTTTTTATGTTTACTGTGTGAATATCGGTATAAAAACTAGCTAAGTTACTCCTTACAATAAACTATGTGTCAGTGAAAGTCCCGACATAATCAGTCCAATTTGATATTTTTGGTTTAATGCCATTCAAATGCATACATAAAATGCATTTATAAATTTATATAATCAGTCCAGCCATTCCTGAGATTAGCAGGAACAAACAGATAGACAGACAAAAATTTTAAAAATTACTATTTTGGTATATGTAGTATGTACAGTGTATCCATATGTATTTAGTAAAAATGGTTATTTCAATATTAAAAACTAAACTAAACTAATTTTATTATTGGTATAATATATTTATGCATATATTTTGGTAGGTCTAAAAATTGTTGTAAACAATTTTTTGTACCCCTAAGTGATAAGAGTTTTTCTCGTGGAACAATGTTTTCTGGGTATGTATAATATGCATATAATGTTTATTCAAAAATTCAAAATTCAAATAAGTAATTTATTGCATAACAATACATTTTTAAATGTTTAGCAAATCGCTGTTAAAAACATACAACTAATTATGTAAAAATAAAGAATAATGCATAAAGATAAATTAGTAAGAATTTATTTTTAAATAGTTTAGTTAAATAGTCTTTATAATTTATTCTATACTAGCTTTCCGCCCGCGGCTTCGCCCGCTTTGTCTAAAACCTAATAAATTATATACTTAAACCTTCCTCTTGAATCACTTGTTCTGTTAAAAAAAACCGCATCAAAATCCGTTGCGTAGTTTTAAAGATTTAAGCATACATAGGGACAGAGAAAGCGACTTTGTTTTATACTATGTAATGATGTAAAAGTTTCTTATATGAAACATTAGGATCCAAAATGTCATGCTTGGATTTTAATATTTTATATAACAACTAACTGCACCCCGCGGTTTCACCCGCGTAGCTCCGTGGCTCTGCTCCTGTTGATCTAAGTGTGATGATATATCCTCGATAAATGGGCTATCTAACACTGAAAGAATTTTTCAAATCGGACCAGTAGTTCCTGAAATTAGTGTGTTCAAACAAACAAACAAACCCTTCAGCTTTATAATATTAGTATAGATAGTGTTTTAAGATCACATTCATACAAAAATATACTAAAAGCATTCTTCAAATGATAGATAAAGCAGAAAAAGTTAATAAAACTAATTTTATATTTTTACACAATAGGGGTATAAAAATGATGAAAAGGCAACATATATATTGTAATTTATTTATATTTTCTTTGTCATAGGATAAAGATGGTGAACAAAACACAACGGTCAAAGTGTATGAAAACAGAATCGAAGTATTACTCCAAAAGGAGGAGCAGGGCTGGTGGCCAAGACTCACCGCACAACCACAGAAACCAGCATGGCTAAAGGTAAATGTTGTAAACTAGCGTTTCGCTCGTGGCTTCTGCCGCATTGTATGCACTAAAACTTTCCTCGAGAACCATGCTTAATCCATTGGTGAAAACAGAATGAAAATCGGTACAGTAGTTTTTGAGTTTATCGCAAACAGACAGACATTGTGGAAGAATTTGTTTTAAAAACGTGATGACTGTAGTAAGTAAACATACTTAACTATGTACCATTGAAAATCCACACAACTTTTAGGTTTCGAAAATTACAGACCATTCAGACAACAGGCAGGAAAGGTTAATGTTTGGGATGTTTTTTTTTTTATATAATAAATTACCATATATTTAGTTGCACCTGATCTTTTGATACTACTAACAGAATATTTCCATTTTATTTGTACAGATAAACTTTGATCTATGGAAAACGGAAGACGATCTTGAGGAACCTAGCGAGGAAGAAACCCGCGATGTGATGAAAGACTATCCCGGGATGTACGATCAAGTGCACAAAGAGGAGCTAGGTTATAGGAAAGGTATGTTAATTTTAATTTTTAGTTTTATAGCATTCAAATGAGATTTTTTAAGAATAACGCAAACAGGTGCGGGTTCGAATCCCACGAGGTGAAATTTTTACATCGATTTTTTACTTCTTTAAAAAAATTGTGACATCACTCCAATTGACACAACGCCATCTAGTCCAAAAATAAAAGAATTATGCCATATTGTAAAGTGCGTAATTTTTCTAAAATAAATAATTTAGAAAATCGCCTTTTAAACATAAACATAAAAATGCAATTATTTTCGAACACACTCGCCTTAGCGCAAATATCATTTTTACCAAGCGTATGGAAATCTTGCAGAAGGTCATTTAAATTTAAAATAAAAATATATAATTATACATATTTGCCTCTTACAAAAATAAATAAATAAATAAATAATAAATCGATAAACTTAATCAATGTTTTGTCCCTTTCACATACATGTCATTTGAGATATGCAAGAAAGAAACAAAATATGGACTATTTTAGTGATTTTTGTAAAAAAAATATAAGTAAAGGGTATTGAGATATTATATATATATATATATATATATATATATATATAGGTGTTTACGTTGTTTACCTTAATATTACACAAAAATTTCGTCATTAAAACTGACAGTACAAGATTTCGGTTCAATATTCTGTTTATCTGTTTCTCAGTAAATTATTGTGGAATTAGATAATAGATAATAGTTTTGGTGATTTTATTAAGTGTTTTTATGTTACATCTGAGTGAAGTTCTGTATTGAAGAATTAAATATGGAGACATCTCGTGAAAATGCGAAAGTGTCGAGTAAGATATTTTCATTGGGCATACAAGTTTTTACTACATTTTATGCATTTAATGCTTAATTTAATGACAATATCAAAGAAATTTATACCGTTCTTTATTATGAATATAATACCTATTATCTAAACATTGACCCTTGTTTTAAATACTTTAATTTATTTACGACGAAAGTTTACTTTTTTTAGAACTCTGCTTTAAATTATTTCCTAATATTATGTACCTACATCATTTTTTTAATAAGCAAATATATGTATATGTAGGATAAAACGTATTATAAAACTTAATTAATATATTTTGATAAATCTACATATTTATCGACCAGGAGACGTTTATAAAGGAAACCTTAAACTTTTAGTGGCTTTATGAGCTGTCTATCTATTTTTTATTGTCCCCAGCGAACTTTATAAACAATCATATTTTTTTTTATATATAACCAATTTCTAAGCTATGTGAACAATGTAAGTGTAAATCTTATATTTCAATTGCTCTTTTTGAACATACCTACTGCGATACTGATCTATTAAAGTTAAACCAGTTTTTTTATTAAATAAAACCAGTCGTCTTACGGAAACACAATAAACACGACATAAAATTATGCTATTTAAAAGTTTAAAACCTTTATTTTATATTAATATGTAAGAGGACGTATTTTTACTCAAAATAATTTCATTATCTCAAAATAATTTTATTTCTTAGTTAAGTAAACAGAAAATGTAGTTTAGAATCTATATTATATCTGTTCTAACGAGAGAGTATGTGCAAATAAATTCTCATGAACCCCCAAAATTACCACGAACCCCTTTTATTCCTATCGACCCCGCGGGATCGATACTACCACAATTATCTATCTATCCTTTAGAAATGACTCCGGCAATTACAGAAGACTACAAGAAGGTGTACCTCATTATATACAACCTGTTTCAATTCATCGGTTTCACTTACGTTCTAAGCGTAATGGGGGTGCGATACGCGAAATTGGAATATGACTCCGTACCGGATACGTATGAACACGTGGGCTCTGCGATGAAGTTCCTACAACTGATGATGTTCCTGGAGGTCATGCATCCGCTATTCGGGTATACTAAGGTGAGTTGGTTTTTTAGGGGTTGCGAGAGTTTTTAGAAATTTATTCGTTAAGTGGGGGGTAGAGTGTAGTTGACAACAATTTTTTCAGTTACAAAAATTGTTTTTCAGTGTTTTTTTTAGCATTTCAGTGCCCTACGTATTAAAATTTTTATAATATTTAATTTTTAACAGGAATAAGCTTGTCAATTTGCTATGTATGTATGTATGTATGTAATATCAATTTATTCATTCTATAGTAATAAGTAATTTTCTCATGAATGCAAAGTGACGTTCTTGAATAAGAAACAGTTTTGTCAAAACTTGTTCAGTCATTTTTAAATAAACCAAATGTTTTATCAATTAGTAGCTTTTAAAGCTCTTCTCTTTCAACTAAGACTAACAAAAGAATGCGTGTTAGTCGTTTATTAACTATAAAATGGGTATTGTAATTTACATTATTTACATTATTAAAATAAACGTAAAAAAAAATTAAAATCAAATAATTTAAAATTTATTTTTATTGGATATTTTTTTATTGTGAATATCTAAGCGCTCGACCACAATCTCATATAATTGTGATGTGGATCAAAATAAAAGGCTATTTATTATTATTTAAACTTATTTTTTCGCACTCTAGGGTAGTCCTTTAGTGGCGTTCCTACAAATAGGCGGTCGGGCGTTCGTGCTGTTCGCCATGATAGAGTCAGAGCCAAGGATGCAGACCAAACCTGTGGTGTTCTACCTGTTTGCTATGTGGAGCCTCATTGAGGTCGTCAGGTATAACATGAGATTATTTATTAACTAGCTTTCCGCCCGCGGCTTCGCCCGCTTTGTCTATAACATAATAAATTATATACTAAAACCTTCCTCTTGAATCACTCTATCTATTAAAAAAAACCGCATCAAAATCCATTGCGTAGTTTTAAAGATTTAAGCATACATAGGGACATAGGGACAGAGAAAGTGACTTTGTTTTATACTATGTAGTGATATAGTGAAGTGAAACTTCTTTAGGCGCGTTGTGAGTAAAATTTCACGCAATACCATCACGTCATGAGTAAGGCGACGATTTTGATATCTTTGAATCTTGCCAAAGAAGTTTCACTTCTGACACATGTGCTCGGTACACACGTTCCCGTAGGATTTCCGAGATAAAACCTATCCTATGTCCTTTCTCAGGTCTCAAGCTATCTCGTTCAGTGGTTGATGCGTGAAGAAGAAATAGACAGAGTGATTACTTTCGCATATTAGTTAGGATGAAAAATCTACAAAAAAAATTTTAAAAGTACTTTTTATTGGTTGCCAGTTTCTAGTTACTAGCCATCATCAGATTTTTTAAGATTTTTATGGCGGTAAGCCTTCTATGTTCTGCCACAAATACATTTTTTCCCTATAGCTACCAAATGCCATAGATATTCATTGTATTATTTATACATTAATTTGTTAGGGTTCTGAATATAATGTTTTTGTTTCCCAGATACCCATTCTACATAGCGCAGTTGTACTACAAGAACTTCTACCTCCTCACCTGGCTGCGCTACTCCATGTGGATCCCCTTATACCCACTAGGCATTCTCTGCGAGGCAATTGTCATTCTTCGCAACCTTCCCTACTTCGAAGAAACCGGCCGTTTCACTGTCTCTCTACCAAATGAATGGAATTTCGCATTCCACATGCCTTCATTCATGAGGCTATACCTTTTGATCCTGGCTTTCCCCGGAATGTTTTTCGTGATGAAACACATGCACAAGCTACGAACGGTCAAGCTCAAGCCGAAAATTATCATCAAGAAATGCAAGTAGGTGAAAAAATTATAAAAAACGAAAAAAAATAATTTTTTTTGGACTAGCCATGTGCTCCCTGGAGTTTTTTGGTATGTAGGATTGTAATTTGATTTCAATATTAATTGGTGTTAGTCTCGGTGTCTATTATATGCACGGTTTGTCGTGAAAATAAGTTATGAGTTTTAGTTAAGTTGATAATTTCATTTCTGATTTGCTGAATGTGAAAATTATGTATGTTTGCTCAATTTCATCAAAAATAGCTGTTATGAACGTAGAGAAACATTTTAATTAATAAACGTTTATAAGAGTAGATTTAAGATGAAATGAATTTCAATTTCTTGAAGCTGTGTATGTTGATATAATATGCTCAATGTTTTTTCCATATTATGAAAATACTCGTCTCTATCTAATCTTAACTTATTTTTGTGACACTACCGTCATTTTTAGAATATCAATATTATAATAAAACATTACTAAGAATTAAACATTAATTATGCAATTTAGATTTAAAAAGTCAAGACATTATTAATTATATATAATTATGTAGATAAAACATTGTTTTTTTTTATTTATTTTTTTTTAACTGACAAGCATAATTTTAAGTTTGATTTAAAAATTGTTGGTCTCAATTTTTTGTTTTTATATTTTATTTTTTGTTACCGGTTTTGTTACTATTGTAATTTTATAAGAAATAAATGTGAAATAAAGGTAATATGAATATAATCAGATTGTTTTATTCGTTATAACCATAACATCATAATTGTTTGTACAAACTCAATCTGAGGTCGTATGAGACTTCTTATTCCCAGTCAGTTTACGCCGTGAATTGAACTGACTGGCAAATTAATATTATTCCATAATAAACCATGGCTGGTTATTGCGATCATAATATTTGCCAGTCAGGTTCAATTCACGGCGTAAACGCCCCAAGCGTGGCCCTAGAACAGTATATAACAATATAACAGTAATTTAAAACACAAATTCTAACTATATTTTAATACATTAATTACATATTATTTAAGAATAAATAAAATTTATAATTGTAAAGGGAAACCAGTTATTAAATAATTCAAAACAGATAATGAAATATATGCATTTTATATTGGATATAGGTACATACTAGAATACTTTATTATGATGTGATTAATTTTAACAAGCCTAACTGCAGTAGGTACCAAATTAAAATTGTCTTATTTTTTCTGTCAAAATTTACAAATGTATAGCAATAATTATCAATAGTATTAGGTATATGAGCTCTTTTACCAAAACAGTTGAAGATTCTCAGAAAAGCATGGGAAAAGGTTTTACATGATAATGGGTTTGTATTGAAATAAAAAGCAATTTTCCTAATATAACCTTTAATTAAAGCAACTACAATAAATACCCCTGAACTTCTTACTATTACAGTTACAAACAGCAAACATGAATCTATTATTACAATTCACAACATAATCTTTATAACTTCGAAAGTTATATATCCGAACTTTCAGCAGAAGAACAGACATATTATATTTAAGCCCAGAAGTTCATTTCGGCTCTCTTGTACCACGCAGACGGTTCGGTGTGGGCGTAGTATTCATGGAAGATAGGTTCGACCAGTGCATCGGGGGGCACAAGCTTGTAGATGCGCTCACCATAGTAGGTGCCGACCTGAAAATGGAGACAATTAATTATAGGTAAGTTAAATTTTACTTGAGGTATAAGGTATATTAAATTCATGTTAAGTAGAATAAAAAAAAATGAAATTATTGTACAATGTTTGAATTAAATGTATCTCCTGCAAGAATGTCAAAATCGTAAAGAAGTCAGATACATACAAACATACAAATAAAGTTAATAAAAGCATGATAATGAAGAATTTCGGAATTTGTTGTTGTGTCTGCTCTATCTTTATTCATGTTAACATTGATGCAAATAAATTGTATTATTTTTGTTATTTTTTACTCTACACAATAATCATATGATAAGAGTTTGTGCCATCAAATATAATGTTATAACTAGGTACTATCTATATTGTGTATCAAATGCTATGCATTTCGGAATTAATATATAATCTAGTTGAATGCAAAAGCACTTATTATTCTAGTTTTAAAGTGCTACGGCTTGGAGCTAGTAATTGATTATAAGTAATTACCTCCCATCCAGGAACGTCGCGCATAAGCTCGGCCTCCGCGTCGCGGTTTCTGCGCAATTGTTTCAGATATTCGCGGTCCCTTTCGGCCAACATCATTGGGTAAATAGCCATCTTAGCAGAACGCATCTCTATTCTGTTCTTATCAACCTTTTTGGAGTTCAAATAGTATGCATATGCAGACACTGCTGTCACACCAAGATACCCAGCGAACCATGTGAAGCCTGAAATTGTAGGGCCAAATTTTAACTTGCATAATTTTTACTGTAGATTGGGTGTGAAAACTTTATTTCAAATTTGTACCTATTTCATTGTATTCCTTATTACTGACTAGAGTCTAGTCACTAGACTATAAAAGTAAATTATTTAAAACCTGGTATTAATACTGTTATTTAGAAAATATTATAGCGGACAAGTGTAAAAAAATATAATTTTATCTGAAACATAACCTATATTATTACATAATAATACCCCAATATTTTCTGATAGGACTGTCAAACTTACCGCTAAAGTATGATTTTGCCGGGACTCTTTTAAAGGGAATCGACTTATATCCCCCTGGAGGAGGCAAGTCTTGTTTTCGAGCTATTTGGCAAGCCTCAGCCATTTTTTGGCTTTTTAATTTCGACAGAAAATCATCTGTAAACTGTCAAATTTGTTGTGATGGCCATTGACAAGAGTCAAGACTCAAGAGTCAAGAGCGTTACGCACAAAGTAAAGGCAAACCTTTTTAATCTCCGATTTAGTGGCTAGATACATGCTTATTTGCTCGACCTTATCTATCAAAATCTATCTTAGATCATTAAGTAATGGATGGAGTACGCTGGCAAATGTTCTAACTAAACTTTCTGCTGATTTTGGTGCGGGGAGGGTAACTCACACTATTGAAATACAATCACACATTCACAAAAATAATTTGTGTCACGAAAGTCGTAAAAATTTACGACCTTTTAAGCGACGAGTTTTTAAATTCAACTCTATCTCTAAGTTCATAAAGATTAAATTTGTATTTCATTCCAAGTTGTCTCGTGGGGAGTGTGGTTCAATATCGCGTTCTAAATTCAACTTTATAACTTAGATTATAAAGATTAAATTTGTATTTCTTTAAAAGATAGTCTCCTAAGGAATGCGGTTCATTATCGCGTTTTAAATTCAACTTTATCTCTTAGTTCATAAAGATTAAATTTGTATATTTTCTTTCCATGATAGTCTCGTGGGGCCATATCAATGATCGAGTAAACATGACTCGATTATTTGTCTTGATCATATCGCTAAACGATACATCGACGATTATTAGAAATTGCATTTAATTAGAAATGTACGTTAAAAAAATAAAAAAATATACACAAATGAAAGGTTATTCCATCTTTTTTAATATTCGACATGTTTGAATTGCTTCTGCAAGTCTTGACAGTGCAAAACGGCATTTTTAGCGGAGCACTCGCAGACGTCCTTTCGATGTTTTACGAATACGCAGAGTGTTTGTAATCGATTACGCAAGTAGTTTTTATGAAAGCATAAGATTTTTCGATTCGAATAATCTTATACCTCGGCAAAAGGGGAAACGCCTGCGAGTGTTATCCATTACTTAATGATCTAAGAAATCTATACATATAATAATCTTAAATATAAATCTCGTGTCACAATGTTTGTCCTCAATGGACTCCTAAACCACTTAACCGATTATAATAAAATTCGCACATCATGTGCAGTTCGATCCAACTTGAGAGATAGGATAGTTTAAACATGTAGGTACCACGGGCGAAGCCGGGGCGGACCGCTAGTAATCCTTATAGATACATATTGTATAGTAATACTATTTCTCTATTTAGATTAATATGCTTTCAATAATAAATATCTATATACTCTTTGATTTTAATTCCTTCTTACTTCAAACCGTAATCAAACATCCGTCCTATTTTGCTAAGCAACGAATAAACAAATTTTGATAAATAAATTTCTATCAAACTTGTACATAAAATGGAATCTGATACTATAAATGAAGAAGTTCAAGTCAATTTACCGGACCCACCAGATGAAGAAACAGAAATAAAATTAAGACCCTTAGAACGAATTAAGTTGCATCCAAAGGCGCCAGTAGAACCAACAGCATACGGGAAGGGTAAAAATTTTAGCCGACCCTGGATTCTTCAGGACGGTCGAGATGTCCCAGCTAAGGGTAGTGAAATGCGCAATAGCTTCGGTGTGCCTAAAAAAGCTCCCCATAGTGAAGGTAAAAAGAAAACTTATTAGGTATGGGAAACGTATATACCTGTATCATAATAATGTAAGATTTGTTGTTTTTTCATAGGCATTCGAAAGCGCATGTTGAAAGACTTCTTTTGGGAGCAGATGCTAGATGAAGTCATAGAAGAATTAGCAACGTCTCAACCAATAGCCGATTATTGCACAGAATATGAATCCAATTTCATTAAAGATAATTTTGAACCACGCAATCTTGAAGTCACTGCTGATAAAAATGTATGTACGTCTTGGCAACTAAACTATTCGTTAAAAAATTCACGTCCCGGCTTCACCCGGGATAACTAAAAATGTAATCCTTGTTCCTCGAGATAGATGTCGCTAATGGCGAAAACTAACCAGTATTTTTAAAATTGAGTTAAATCGTGAAAAACAAACAAATCTTTCTTGAAAATAGGAATATTATGTGAAAATATACTTACATATCTGATTGCTTATGTTGTTTTCTAGATGCATTTAAAATACCCATTGTACGGAACGGGGTCTAGTGCTGTAACATATTACAGCGAAAGCGTGAAAAAGACTGGCCCAGTAAGTTTTAAATATATTTATTATTTTAACATAACATATTTAAGATACTTAATAAACTGATTATTTTCAGGGTGAGATATTAGAAAAATTCCGTAGATGCCAGTACTTCACCAAGCCAATGGAAGAAAGACTGGATAATGGATGGGTTTTGTAGAAGGTTTTTTGAAATAAAATTCATGTCAAATGTTAATTCGTTTTTTATTTTATCAAATGAAATATGTCGACTTCATACATAGAACAAATTTTGTACATAAATTAAATATTATTCAAACAAGTAGTTTCTAGTTTGCAGTCTACACTATTTAAAACAATAAGTCGTCATCATCCCAGTAGTGAGGATAGCATACTGGCTTGAAATCACCGGCAGATACCGTAGTGGTTGATAAGCCGCTTTTGGAATTTACGTTTACAAGATCCTTTAGTGAATCGCTCTGTCTGCTCGATACTGAAGGTGTCTCCGATATATCTGGAAAGAAGTCATTTATTATATTCAACATATTCGGTTTACATAAAAAAAAAATCGTCGATCTTCCATCGAGCGCGTGACGGATCACATCAAGTACATAGTTATATAAGAAGTCGGTTAAAAATAAAATATATATAAAAAGAAACAGAAAAAGGAGAAGAAAGAAAAGAGATATAGAAATTTCTTTAAATGTCTACAGGTACAATTATTATTCAGAAAATTGTCTATTTTTTAGTAATAATTTATGGTATTCTACTATTATAAGAATTTTTATCTGAAAAAAAAAATGTTCTCCATCTTACCACTGGAATCTCCGCATACTTTCCTTTCCACGGGCTTGGGCAATATGCGTCCAAGATTTTTCTTTGCCTTCACCATTTTCAAACGGTGGTATTCTTCACGTTCCTAGGATCACAAAATGTAATAAAATTTATTAAAATTGTGAATAAATTTCCCTACATTTTTTAACATCATAAATTACGTCACAGATTAAGTATTAGTTACTAGGTAGTAGGTACGTAAAATTACGTTTTATCAAGCGCTCAACAATATAAATATTTGTTTAGTATTTGTGACCAGTGATTTTAGTGTCAATAGAAATAGTAAAAAATGCTTAAGTACCCTTTCATCCATTTCAGTTAAGATATAATTTTCAGTATTGCGTAATTTCGGCAAGATCACTTTCTCTATGCCATTGACTTTCCTGAAACGTGCATAGATATTTTAAACTGATTTTGTCGAAAGCGATATTATATAGATCAGATTTTTTTAATACCTGAGAGTAGTACGAATAGCTTCATCTAAAAGTAAGCAAATGTTTCTCAAGGAGGCAAACTTTATAAGGATTTTAGTGACTTCTCGAAAGGCACGTTTCGTTTCACTAGTGCGATGACCGCCAGCACCTAAACCTGCATAGCGAAAGGCATCGCCTGCCGTGTGGTCCTCAATAGCTTGGAGTGACACGGTTGGGACCCCAGATATGTTTTCAGGGACTCGTTGAACACGGATTTGAGCCTGATATTTGATTTGTTATTAGTTTAAATAATATTAGCTAATACGTATACAAAATACCTATTCACAATCTGATCAAGATGGATGTTTTGTTTGCTTGATTAAGTTAATTATTTAAGGTTGGGAGGAATTTGCCTATTATTTAAAAAGCTACAGCTTTCTCAATCAAAAATCTAAACTGTAAAGCTTATGAATCAAGCATATTTTAGCTAACCTGGCCAACATTTTCTAAAACTAACGCATTTGATTCGCCATTAGTAAATTTTATAGCTGCAAGAGAAATGTAAGCCTCTTTCAAAGTATGGCCGAGTAAAGCCTGGACTGTAGCTAGTTCAGCGGCTGCCTGGCGCCCTTTGATGCGTAGGGCTTCGGCCTTTCTCTTTAATAGCTGATATCCTTTATTGACTTTTTCTTGGCGTTGTTTTATTTCACGCAACATAAACAAGGATGCAGTTACAGGATAACGGTTTTCAGAGTTCATTTTTTTAAGATTTTTTTGAAAACTGCGTTGTCAAAATGTACCTATGTTGTCAAACAAAATTTTCTCTCATTAATAGCTTCAAATAGTTTTTTATGTTTTTATAGTTTATGAGCTAAATCCACAGGCTAAATCTATACTTAACATTATAAAAGACTAAAGAGTTTGTTTGTTTGAATGCGCTAACTGGTCAAATTTGAAAAATTTTTTTGGTGTTGGATAGCCCATTTAGACCAACAGAAGCGCAGCCACGCGGATGAAACCGCGAAGCGCAGCTAGGTATAAAATAAAACCTTTCTCGGAAACCACGCTATCAATTATTGAAAACGTGGTGAAAACAGAATAAAATCGGTATTTTAAGGGGAAGCTCCCTAAATTTTATGTGTTTTTGCATTAATATTCTGAAACAGGCACACATACAATCAAAATGAAACTTTAGTATATGATTTATTGGGTCTTTTTCTTTCGGTGTACAAGAAAGTTACGTAATTGTAACATTTTCGCTCGATTCATTTTTTATTCAAAAATTATGCCTTTTTTAAGGATAAAATAAATGTTAACAGTAAGAAAATAGAGTTTACTATCGAATCCC
>CAJQZM010037021.1:3778-14055 GCA_907164665.1 Colias nastes | reverse complement strand
AGAGGTGTCCAAGGAGAACAGTGCTTTACGAACGGCACGTTGTGTGAGTTTTTCACGGCATTTATCAAATTTACTTTAGAAATGCGTAATATCGGACAAATAGCGTCAAATGGAGGCTGCAGCCTGCAAATGCAAGCGTAGAAAGGAAAGTTGAGTGTAGAAAACGTCTGTTCCTCTACAATTTCCAAATGGGGACACAGATAATATACGAGACAAGTAAATGGGTTGCATTGAATGAGACCAGGGCGTCATAACCGGACAGGAGGTGTTTAGGCTGGTTAGCGCGGACCACCCGCGCGCGCCCCGCGGCGGCCACGCGCGAGCCTGCCGAGAGCCAAGAACCGAGGAAATTGCCCCCCAACGGTACCCGCTGTGATATGATTGCCCAGTACTTTCTTTCGTCCATTTAAGTAGCATAACGGCAATGTCGTCGATGCTATGAGAGAGTAGTAATTTCAATACGAAATACCCTGTAGAGCATTTACTGAATATTTAGGAATATTCCACCATAAACAAAATGATTGTAACATAAGCCATAAACAAAGTTATATATGATATGTTTTAAATAGGAGTATTTCAATATAAGTTATTAATTTTATGCGACAGTCTTATGCACTTCTTTTAAAAACACGACTTATCTCAATCTATGAAGCACATACAGTGAGTGTGCTGTGTCCAGTAAAAAAAAAGATTATACTGGGATTCCAAATTACTTCTCGTAATTAGATCTAGCATAAGCCTAATCCGAGCTAATTTCTGCCAAGTACTCGTGCATGTAAATGTTATAAACAGCACAACGCTAACATTACGGAACATAGCGCATTCCTGGAAGCGGCCACCCGGGGCCACGCGCAGGAATGCCTCAAATTAACTTTTCCCATATGATAGATATCGCTTCCAGGAACATTAGGCATTAATTCCATATAGCCGACTTGCGCTTTCCGCTCACGTATCGAGATGACTTTATTTTAATATTGCACGCCTGTATTTTATCGGCCATTGTTTTTTCTGGCAACTCTACGTGATCTAACGCTGGCGCCTATTTTAAATACATATTTTAGGGAATGTTGGATGCATTCAAATGACCGATCCATATTTCACACAAGTTTCTTTGAACTGAAACTAAAATACTTAACACAATATCTTCTTCAACTATTGCATGAAATTACTAATTTCTACAATCGTAAATTCACTTTGGTAGATACTATTTCTCTAAGTGCTATTTCCAAAAAATTCTAAAGAATAATTGATAGCGTCGTCAATGAGAATAGCACGTTTTAATTTTTTTGTGTAAGTTTAGTAATTCTATTTATATTAGATTTTTACAACATTATAAGTCCTTTGTTTTTATCTGTGCCATTGAGAGTGGAGACAAAAGTTATACACTAAATATGAACAACGAACATAATGTATATTCAGTAAGTACCTAATATGTAAAATGAATTTATATCTTACACGAGCACCTATGCACAGAAAATCCCACAAGAGTGCGAATCGTGGGCATCTCACGATGCACTTGTAATTCTGCATGAAAGCGACACTTGAGAGCTTCGGTGTGAATTTACTGCTTTTGTATGAAACGCCGCTTTTTGCGCATCTTTATGGGCTACCGGAATTCTACATTACTGACACGACCTGCATCCTAATATAATATTTGTGTTTAAAAGTGAGCGCGGACGGTCGCTACATACTTATGAAAAAGCAAACGACCGGACACCTTTGTCCTGAGCGGGTTTCTTTATATTTACGTATATTGAAGTTTAAACTCTTCATAATAATAATTAATCCCTGTGACTCGCGCAATGACAATCATATTTAAGTTTTCATCCACCATTTGCGGGTAATTTATGCGGAGAATACAGCTGAAATTGAAGAGCCATCCTTATATACACGTACCATTGACACGATTCGAATGGCACGAAGCTATGACACGTCACCAGTTACCACATAGAGCACAAGTTCGCAAGTGGGCCAGCGTGTTCCAGTGTCACTATCACGCGAGTGTCAAACTTACAAACATTTGTTACGCTTTTTTATCGCTTATATTCACGATTCTCCCGAGTCTCGCACGACACGCTCGTGAGAAAAGTATCACATGTCCTTACAGTTTAACATAAATAAAGAACGGTAGAATCTTTTGATAGTCGAACAATGTAATAAATTAAGGAAGATATACAATTACATTTACAAGTAAGTACATAATATATTAAAGTGTTGTCTTTGATGAATGATAGAAATTTAAATAAAGAGTGCCCAATTTGACGTAAAATAACTTAGTGACGAAAATATAACATTGAATACGAGCACATTCAATGTTTAATTCAATATGCAGTGACACCGAAATATCTCACGTGATTCTTAGAACATCGGAAAGTAGATGAAAACGAGCATAAATTAGTGAAATCACTCCCGCGAGACCAACCGCGACGCGACTTCCTCCCTAACCAAAAACACATGAGCATTAAGTAGGAATCTCCTTTTTTCACATAGGGCTTCAATTAAGCGGTTCCGCCCTCCCGTTAGCGCTCCGGCAATTAGGGCTTCGACGGCGCCCCCGGGGTCAGCCACATACCTCGCGTGCTCGTCTCCCGCGCCGGTATGCCGCCCTGGTAATTATGCTTAAATACGACTGACTAATTTTAGCTGATTGATTAATGTTTATTTAAAGAAAAACAAACACCCGGCAAACATATTTAAAATCACCGAAACCATTAAATAATTTAAGCAAATCATCACATTCGTTGAATTTAATTATTTACATGTTAAATTAATAAATAAAAATCAACAGCCTTATCACAAAACTCGTTGTAATATAATATTATATTTGAGGTCTCGTTAATACTAAAAGAAAATCAAGATAATCGAATCATCTCAGAACACCGGGTAGTGATGGGAAACATGCATTATCGATATCGATAAGCCGGCAGATAACAATAGTCGACGGGGGGTTATCGCGAACGCATCTGGCGCCTAAATTCCTGCGTGTAACGTACACCGGCGAATAGGAAGGGCCTCTGACAGACAGACGCGGACGGGATAACGAGACCGTTTCGGCTAGAATATTGTGGACTCCGTGTCTAACAGGTGTACGATATTCAAAAATAAACATTCTTATGGCAACTACAATATCCACTCAAGTTTCTTGCAAGTCCAGATTAAACATAAAATATTATATCAGGATAAATGGACACTGATTATTTCCGTTCATTCTTTAACAAATATTTATCGCATGACATATCCATATAATACACATAACAAATCATTCAATTGTTATCATTGTTTGAAATCAAATATCTAAAATAATGCAGAAACGACAGGTAGGCACCGTGCACCAGCCTTCGGACATAAAAACAAGAAGAAACTTCCTACGGGCGGGCGTTAGGTGAAAATGAACCTTTTACGGTGGCAATAGAATAGATAGTTGTGTTGCGACGCGGCACCAATAAATCTTATGTCACGATGACACGTGTCAGGTAGACCGGGAGCTGTCAGAGTGACGTAATGTGTTTATTTATGACGGGCGCGGCGCTCGCGCTGACATGGGAACGGCCCGGAGCCGGCGATCCTACGACGCTATGGGGAATCACTTATTGAGACCATATTTCAGCTCATTAAATGGAGCATTTAAATATGATACTTAATTGCCGCTCGACTGATATGCTAACGGATCGATTATAATTTGTTCCAGATTTTGGACACATTAAGTCAAAGTTTTATTAAAGAATCAGTTCATATTATAGAACCGTATTTTTCGAAGAAAAAAAATGATAACGAAATAATAAAATTTGAATATTCCATACTAACTACAAAGTGTATTCCACATGACTACGTTTTATTTTGTAGCTACCTAGAACCAACATGATAGCGCACGTATACTAAGCAGGAATGAACTTTCCATATAATCAACAAGAAAAAATACGCTCTAAAATAAGAAAAAATCCAAATAGAAGCAAGAACATAGTTGGAATTCCTGCGGCTCTCCCGTCCCGCTCGCTCCACCATAAACACGATACACTTAATTAAAACCCTGCATTAGCATAAACAAATAAAATGCCCCATTACGAATTCAATTTACAATCTTTGAAATCGTTTGAATTAGTCGCAGTAAATAATACTTCGGATACAGATCGTATAATAACCGGCCGCTATAAAACATGAGGTTTAGCGATTTCGTCCGCGGCGAAAAGAATAAAATCATCTTCAACAGAACCGTAGAACATAGCATTACTTGTTATGACTGTACATCGGATACTTAATGCAATTATATCTTAACGCTACGCTTATTTTAGAATTTTAATATGTAGTGACTTCTATAAAACTGGTCGCGGGCAATATTCGCTGCAAGCTGTAACTTGAGACGGTTCGAAACGAAAATCTTTCTGACCGCGAAGAGCAATGAATTCATTATACTTGACAGATGAGCAAACATTGCCCTGAGCTACACATTTCTAATTTCTCATAATAATATTTGCAGAATAATTTTAGTCGTATCAATGACCTAATTAAAAAACGAATGAAAAGATCATAGAGTTAATTATTAGGCTCATTTTGCATTATAAAACTTTGACTTCGATAAATAAGAACTACACCAGCGGATCGTTAATATGCATTGTGTTTATTTTAAATAAATATGACATTTACCATGATAAATAGTTTTACACATAATTTAATATTAATCCTCGCATTAGTACATGTTAAACTTATAAATAATAGACTCAATTTAAGTTTGAATGCCAAAATGTGTTTACTTTGTAATTTATAATTAAATTGCATGTAATCAACGAGAAAATTATACCAATCTGGGATATAATGACTCGGGTAGCGGAGCAAATAAAGACTGTTTACATAAATAAAGCACATTATAGTTTGTCAAAATAAACCAGCAACTATTAATGAATTCCCATAAAGTTTAGCAAGTGCACGACGGAGGATAGTATAATGCATAATTTGGGAAGGCTTAATGATCGCAAGTACACGTAAGTACGTCTCGTTAGCGGACAGTACGAGCGCGAGCGTATAAACGGTACAAAGCGAGCGCGCAGCGGGGCGCCGCGCCGCGCCCGCGCCACACAACCGAACAACACTAGTGTTGTACCCAGTCGACACTTTATACGATTGAATATATTGTGTATTATCGAGGAAGCGCGGGGCAAAACTAGTGTTCTATGTTATGGTATTATAAGTAAATCAGAACAGTAACTAAACAATGCTCAAATGCTACCATTTTTAACTTGTTAATAAATATAGAAGCGTGCGAAAATTCTTTGTATTCTTATTTCTTATATATACAGGTTTTTTGTATGATAATTTAAAAAGATAGTGGGTATTATATTTAACCGATTGTTTCTGTGAGTGATTGCGTTATGAATATTTATTGGTGTATAAGAACTTGTTTTATATATGGTTAAAAATAATTACACATGATAGATTACAATCAAATATACAATTCATGTTACTAAAAAATATTACAATAATACTAATTTGAGTTTAATGAGCTGCTAGAGACAGGCTAATTCGAATAATTAGCATAACAGACCAAGTAATTTTGCAGACGAAATATAGAGCATCGTTAAAAAATTAAGCCACTAAAACCAATGAAATAATTTTAGCAGATTGTAGTTATATATTTTAATGTAGTTACAATTTTTTGTTGATGTATGAATAATATTGTAAATTAACCGATAAGTTGTCCAGCATCCCTACAGTGGCGCCACGTGGGCCAGCGCGCCGCGGGGCTTCATTGTTCGTCCTTAAACTGCCTCATATTCGGTTACCGGCTATATTACACGCCTATACGCATCCATATCACCTCAACAACATTAACGTCCTCACTGCTAAAGTAACTTACACGCTAACACCTTTGTATAACATCTATTTTACATTGCCCTTGCTAGTGCACTTACGCCGAACGAGATTTACGTGGTAAAGGATATAATTCCCATTTTACTACTCTTGAACAAACAAGAAACAACGATAAATTACCGGACAAAGATCCACGTCACAACTTATTTGAAATCAGTTTTGTCATACCACTGTGTTTCTTTTATAAATAAAATTATATTATAATAGCGTTCACAAAAACCTAATTTATATTATAGCAATAAAGTAGACGATTTATTGTAAAATTTTATTAATAAGCTGTATAATAAATGTTAGTATCGTTAACAGCTAGCTCGAGTGTTTGTCGAAGGATACAAGCGATTGATTTATGTCCTGCTAACTTATTACCGCGACGTCACCTGCGTTCAAATAAATTAAATTTAAATATGTCTTACACAATGTAGTTACGCAACTTGAAAGTTATGAACTGGGTCCTGCGCAAAATAGTATATAATTTTAAAATTCAAATTAATTATTACGCATATGCCAATATCTGATATACGGCACAACTGTGAATAGTAAATTGCCTAAAATTAACATAATCAAGACACGAGTCACGGGCAATATCGTTTTTAGCTAAAATATTTCAATAATAATTACGTGCATTAAATTATTTCCTAAAAAATCGTTTGAATATTGATTTTGTGAGATGGACATTCAGGTATATCAGATATGCAATCTAATTAACACAAACTGAATAATGCTCTGTCCTTACCATTGGTACATTAATAAAGTGATACCAACTATAAAATGATGTTTTTGTTAACGAAAACTGAATCATCGATACTCAATATCCTCATCCAATGTAAAATGAACCTTAACACCAAAAAATAAAGTTCAAAATTCCGCCACATCTTCCCTATACACTACAGTATATCTACTAGGGATGCGCCGAATACCGAATACATATTCGGTATTCGGCATATTCGGCATCTTTTTCACTATTCGTATTCGGCCGAATTATTCGGTTTAGGTGCCGAATATATTCGGTATGAGTATTTCTACTTTCTTGGCTATAGAACTAAATAAATAACTTCATATTATGAATGATTTATGTCATTCATAATATGAATTCATTATACACAAGTCAAAGAAATCCTATGAAGAATGTGTTGAACCTAAGGTACCTATATAAAATACTAGCGGTCCGCCCCGGCTTCGCCCGTGGTACATATTTCGCAATAAAAGGTCTATGTTCTTTCTCAGGGTCTAAAGATTATCTGTGCCAAATTTCATCAAAATCGGTCCAGTAGTTTATGAGCCTATTCATTACAATCAAACAAACAAAGTTTTCCTCTTTATAATAGGTATTAGTTTAGAAAACAATCATTACATTTCAAATCAACGTTTATTTTGTAAATTTACATCAACATGTTTATTATTAGCACTTAGTCAGTATTTAATATTTATTATATGTACTTTAAATCCTGAAGTCTGAAGACAATGCTTTTAGTCCCAATAGAAAATGACATTACGTCCGCTCATATTGCAAACACTAACTTAAAGTAAAAATATAAAACTTTTAAACAATATAAAAATTTTAATATTTTTTTGTTTTAATTTGTAACGTATTCGTGCGATGTTTCAACACAACTGAGACGGCACGGAGTGCGCGGGCGATATACGCGGGTGGCGGGCGGTGAGGTAAGGCTCGCTCGCCACCGAGCCAGCAGCTACTTGCGACCCGTTAGAACCGGTTTACGCATCAAAACACGTCAAAACATTGAACCGAATAATTCGGCCGAATATTCGGTTCGGTAAGGTTTTAACCGAATAGTATTCGGTATTCGGTTATTCGGTCAAACCACTATTCGGCGCATCTCTAATATCTACACTAGCACGCACCTCCGGGTCCGCCTTCTTGTAGTCGGGGTCGTCCTCGTCCACCTCGAAGTAGAGCTCGGTGGAGGTGAGCGACAGCGTGCCGCCCGCCACCACGCCGCCCGCCACCAGCCGCGCTGGGGTACTCATGTTCACCGGCCCTGGTACCAAAGTAACCATTACATACATAAATATACATTTTGACGTGACAACGTCTTATAATTCGATAGAGCCGGCTGCACGCACGAAAAAACATGACTCATGCGGCGTTACCTCGCTCTGAGGCGTTCCATGTAAGGCTTGAAGTGCAAGCGAGAGCGCGGAACGAGCGACAAAGAAGCACAATCGGACGTTGTCACGTTCAACTATCGTCAGTAAACCGACTTTACAGACAACCAATTTTTTTTTTATATTAATTGAATGCCATAAAACATTAAATATCATAAAAGAGAGCGTGTGTGCGGAGCACACGTGTCAGAAGTGAAACTTCTTTGACATTCAATGATACCAAAATCGTCGCTTTACTCCAAGACGTGACGGTATTGTCATGACGTGCCTTGAAATTTTACTCTCAACGCGCTTAGGAAGTTTCACTTGAATAAATATACAGTTTCACATCTTCTAGACATGTACTGTGTATCGTAACTGACAGATAAAACGACAAATAATGTAGTAAGAACGGAAGAGTTAACAGAAACAAGAACAAGTCGTAAAACTTTGCCTAAACCTATCGAGCAGAAGCAGTTACGAATAATTAATTGCAATACGCAACACATCACTTGCTTAGCTTCTTCAGTACATAGAGTTGCTTATTTAGATATAAGTTATGTATTTATGAGTTTCTGTTTATTCACGTCCACTACAAAATGCAAGTTTTAGTTTGTTTTTTAAAATAAATACATTTAATGTATCATACTTATACTCTATAATTCTATATCATACAACACAAAATATTCAACAGATAATATTAATGGATAAACCATGTCAAATTCTATAGAAAGCACAATGTTGTATATTATTACAAGATTATGTTACAGATCATAACAAAGATAATTAGTATACCCGGCGCGGCGAATGATGATTCCTATGAAACTGACAGTTATTCTCAAGAGACAAACTTGTAATGGCGTCACCATTAAATTAGAAACGTATTGGAGGCGTCTAAAAATGGCATTTATTAATTTTTACGTAGCTTTATGCCATAACAATGATATTCCGTTGGAATTATAACAATTCATAACATTTACGAGAAATTATATCAATCTGACTTTACGTTTACGTCCTACAAAACTTACATCGTTGGAATTTATCGACTAGTGCGGAAACTATCGATAAACAAATTTCGATAATGGAAACGAGTTCACATTTTTTCCATGCTTAAGCTTCAGTTCATTCACTATTGAATGGAACAGAAATCGCAGCATAATTAATTAATTAATTACCGTTCGCGTTTATTTACTTACCTATGATAATATAAGTTTTTTAGACAAATTAAATGGGGGCTTCCATTTTCACGATAATATAATATACACTGTGTTAAACGGGTTATAAATTACGTGAAAAAGATAAGGCGCATTTTTATGTTTTGGAAAACTTTCGTTTTACTTACCTACCAGAGGCGGCTGGTGACAAAATTGTATGGGTGTTCACTTGAAATAAAACAACGAAAATACAATAGCGTTAGCAGGATAATTAATTCCAAAAAAAATGAGCACCACATAATAAATCCATACTAATATTATAAATGCGAAAGTAACTCTGTCTGTCTGTCTGTTACTCAATCACGCCTAAACTACTGAACCAATTTGCATGAAATTTGGTATGGAGATATTTTGATACCCGAGAAAGGACATAGGCTACCTTTTATTGCGAAATATGTATCACGGGCGAAGCCGGGGCGGACCTCTAGTAATATTATAAATGCGAAAGTGTGTTTATTCGTTTTAATGTGACATGGCCATGGGTAACTTTTGACAGCAGTGAAACGACTCATACTAATGCGAATTTAACATCAGGGGAATCCGCGGGCAAAGAAAAATATATGAATATTGTTTTCAATAAAAATGATGATGATGATGATATTGTTCATGAAATTAATAATAATTCCATAATTCCAGGGCCCTGGTGAAAGCGCCCAACGACCAGGCGAGTTTATACGTTCGCTAGCTATTCAGATACTGAGCCATTCTGCGCACACGCGGCCTGTGGATAGAGATCATAGCGTACGGGATGTGGGTGGGAATAGGTGGGTGGTTTACTTTAATCAGTCGTAAAAATTTCCAATTTTAGGAAGATTAGAAAAATGATTTTAACAATAGTTAGGGAAATTTCGATTGACAGAAAAATTACGATAAGTCAGGAAAAATTTCTATAAGTCAGGAAAATTTCCATAAGTCGGGAAAATTTCTATACGCCAGGAAAATTTCTATAAACAAGGAAAATTTCTATAAGTCAGGAAAATTTCTATACGTCAGGAAAATTAATAAAGATAAGGAAAATTTGTATAAGTCAGGAAAATGTTTATAAGCAAGGAAAATTTCTATACGCCAGGAAAATTTCCATAAGTCCGGAAAATT
>CAJQZM010037020.1:31428-47177 GCA_907164665.1 Colias nastes | reverse complement strand
CGCCCATTAAACTATAGAAATTCTCTGGCTTTATGCGCCCTCTTAAGCTGCGTACGGATTGCGCGTAGCCTGGTACGCGTTCTCAGTTTACGCGTATCCGGAACGCCTAGTTCATACCTGCAGCTACGCGTTCACTCTTGGGGTACGCGTACCGCACGAGCTAACTTGAGCGCGAGCCGATCGTCAGTCGGTTTTTGGTCGCGCGTCAAAGAGAACTCGCGAGGCCGGCTACGCTACATTTGGATGGCAAAATGAATAAACTCGCGTGCTCTTCGAGTTTTATTAATGAAAATATTATCAGATTGATTCAACTTTATGAATTTCACCGGGTCATGTGGGATAGCACACTAAATGATTATCGAAATAACGATTTACGCCAATATGCATGGAAGGCAATTTCAAATGAACTGAAAATTCTGAGTCATGGCGAATGACTGGGGCTCGCGGAGCGTTTTGGATCGATTGACCTCGCGTACAGGTTCGCGGCGGTCCGTACAGGAGCTGTACGCGTATCCAATGTACGCGTGGACAGTGTTTCTCGACTACGCGTAACACTGGAACGCGCTATCCGTACGCACCTTTATGTTTTTTCGACACGTGTCCTCAATTATTTACAACTAATTAAATAAGGTGCATAATACATACCTATTCAGTGTGTATCTAAAAATATCCAACATGATTCTAAAGTTAATATTCAAATCATCAATTCCAAGATTTTCTAACATGTGAATGATTCTTTCTAATTAAACTACTATAATAATATATAGTCCCAAAACCTATCTTAGTGTTTACATAGGCCACAATAAAGCCTACATTTAACAAAACCCAAACCAAGCAGTTTGACGTAAGAGGTCTCCACTAGAGAGGGCCAATCACCCAGCCTCTGAGACGACGCCTGCAATTCTGTACAACTACAGATGATATACCTAATACTAGTGATGCAAAACTTTAGACATAGAAGCTTTTGATCCGCAGTGTTCAAGAAAAACATTTCACGAATGTGTTGTTTAAATTATAAAACGTAGATAAACTATACAGAAAAAGAAAGAAACTTAATGTTTTTTTTGTTTGTACGGTATACATACTATACAAGTTAAGTCGTCTATATTTGAGTTGCGAAATCTATAATTACTATATAGAGCTTTTGTCTTTCTGTTTGTCTATTGGTTTCTACGCACATCACTTACACCAAATGTTCACCAATACGTGTTTATACTGCGTGAAATTAAATTGCTTATATTATAACCCGACGTATTGCTATTGTCTGACTTCAAATATATTATGCTTTGTACATCATTTTTTCGTGAAATTGCATAGTTGCTATGCAAATAAATTTGCTGTGAGATGCTTCCGTAGGTAGAGATAATAGATATCAATGCTAGTAATTACTAGTAATCAATAATTATTTAGGCAACTTCAATTGTCTGTTATCTAGTTTTGCCTACATTATTTTGTTACAATAATCAAGTGTCTGTATGTTCGTATCTAAATATTTGTTAAAAAATAAAAATTTATCCAGTATTTTGTTAGTCATCAACCTTAAAACAATTCATTATGATAGCGATCCATTTAGGAATGCTTCGCAAATTGCGTCTCGGATCTTAGCGTTATATCAAATTGTTTGGCCTTAATCTTGTTTAAAACTGAGGGTTAAACTTCGTTAAGCGAGACGAATATACATAATTAACCTGATCTTATTAAATTTTATTGTTGCGTAAATAATAAAACTTTAAACTTCCTAAGTTACAAAAGCGGTATAAGGTTTTTGGAATCAATAAGACGGTAACAAACAAACAAACAAACTTTCGAATCTATAATATTAGAAGGATAAACAATATATTTTTACCTTGACAATATACACATTAGACAATATTACTTATTACAATAAATAAAAATCGAAGCAATTTAATTAATATAATACTATACAAAAACGCTTTATCTAACTGTTATCATTATTTTTTTAAACAAACGTTTTTTAACAACTTCATCCTTTTGTAAAAATATATTTTCTAAATGGAATAAAATGTAGGATTTCCCAGGTACCACATATAACGAAACAACAATAGAACACAAAACGGTCACCTCCTAACCTAAAGTTTCCCCTTTCAAATGTGAAAATACAAAGAAATACTTACAGCTAGGAAAGGAAAGGGTAATTCAATTAAACGTGGCACAAAGCAATAACATCTTTTCATTTAGTTTGATTGATGGTGAAAGAGTTCGTCTGAGAAAATATAATAATTTCTCCGCGAGTTTTGTAACTAATAGATATCCTACTTGGGAAAAGTGTTATCACAATTTACAACG
Source organism: Colias nastes (assembly GCA_907164665.1). Classification (NCBI taxonomy): domain Eukaryota; kingdom Metazoa; phylum Arthropoda; class Insecta; order Lepidoptera; family Pieridae; genus Colias; species Colias nastes. The sequence continues at coordinate 44,870 of CAJQZM010037020.1, read as the reverse complement.
AAGATGAACAGGGTGAAAGTCAATGACCTAGTGAAAGTACTTATTATTCTTTAGAGACTTTTCTCATAAGTTAAGCATTTTCAGTACGATCACCTCCTTATGAAAATGAACTAATAGAGCCTCAAATATTATATTATGTAGTTAATAATGGAGTCTAAGTTTAATCTTTTAAATTTCAGGTATAATTATAAATTCAAGCCTATAGTTATATAACAAAAAACATTATTTTATTTCGGGGTAGATAAACAAAATCATGTATAACTGCAGAAGGAGTCAATTAATACAAAACCTACAACATTTTTTCGTTGGAGTGTTAAAGGGCAAAGGCATTTAATAGATTAATGCAATAAAACTCGAACGTTTTTGAGTCGTCATTATACATAGTAATTAGGAATAACCAAGGAATAACCGACCGACCAACCGACCGACCAACCGACCGACCAACCGACCGAATCGGACCCGTAGTTCCTGAGATTAGCGCGTTCAAACAAACAAACTCTTCAGCTTTATAATATTATAGTATAGATATAGTTTTCAACACACCTGAACTGAAGATCTCACCATCTGCACGGAAGTTGACTAAATATTAAATCGTAACACTTGAATAATGACAACGAACGTCAGTTATGTTAACTAATGAAGACGCCACTGGAGCAAAGTAGAGCATTTTGTATGAGAAATTAGGAACAAGTTATTACAATTATCTCAAAATGATTTAAGATAAGGATTATTTTTTTAGTGCTTGCTTGTTACCACAATTCTCAAAAATAAATTTTCATTTCATTTCATTTGCTTGGAGCGGTCCAATTATTTATGATTTAGTGGAAAATTCTGGAAAATGATCAACAGAACACATTTCGGTGTAAGGGATAATCTAGTTAGATAGGTTATCGAACTTGGTATCTGGCAATATAGGAGATGGAATTTCATTAACGAATTCATGTTTAAAATATGGACCTTTCGATCTTGTCTAGTGTCTTATTACTTTACATGCAATATGCCTAAGACCATAGCTGTTAGGTATAACTTTTATGATTGCACTTAAATAATCTTAACATATTTTCGCATAGTATCCACTGTTCACCTTCTTTAACTTGAAACCACATGAGCTTAAAAACTACATATTTTACTGCTCGTGACAATTTAGAACATTGTATAAACAATAGTTCATTATTCCCAGCTACAACAAAACAAATTTTCACCCATAAAACATCATAAAATTACGCTCAATACACATATCATGCAATGCGACCCAGATGCGTTCCTAAAATAGCATCAGCTGTTGCTTTGATGCAATCTAATAATAACGCTTGTTGCGTTTTGTTTTATATGAGTGTTAATTATGTAATAAAACAATTATATAGTCCTACTAATCCATACTAATCCTTCCTACTTAATATTATAAATGCGAAAGTTTGTGAGGATGTGTGTGTGTTTGTTACTCTTTCACGCAATTACTACTGAACCGATTACAATGAAATTTAGCACACATATAGAGGGTAACTTGGATTAACACATAGGATAGGTTTTATCCCGGAAATCCCACGGGAACGGGAACTATGCGGATTTTCCTTTGAAAACGCGGGCGGAAATCTAGTAATTAAATAAGGTTGATTGGTATATGTGAGGAAAATGGATACGATTTTGTTTCGAATTGTTATACCTACTACTTGCCAAAAATTGAATTTAATAAAAAAAATTAATAAACATAATTAATTAAAGACAAAGTAAAGACGAGTAAAGGTTCTGATTAAAGCAAAAACAGAAACATGCTTTATGGTAATCAAAATAAAACAAAAGTTCTATTGAAGGCCATAAACTTTGTCACTAATTATTGAAAACAACCCGAGTATTTTAATTAGGGATGTAACGATACCGATACCGATACCGATATATCGGCCGATATAATCGGCAAGCCGATATATCGGTATCGCCGATAATAAAACAACCGATACCGATATCAAACAATTCAAAAAACCGCGCCCAATGAACGATGCGGGAGGCCGCCCGCGCGTGCGCACTTTGTTTTCTGAAAAAACTCTACCAATAGTAAACTTTTATTAGGTACTGATTGTATGTGTATTACTTAAAGTTTAACTGACTTTGTAAAATAACAATCTATACTTATAATAAATCTGTAGAGAGGCTAATTCTGTACATGAAATATATTAAAAAAAAACTATGAAGGGGTGATAAGGGATCGCTACTGATGCCAAAAATGCAATCAGTAAAATTTTTGTCTGTCTGTCTGTCTGTCTATATATTCGTTATAGAAACAAAAACTACACGACAGATTTTAACGAAATTTGGCACAATTATTCTTCATACTCCTGGGCAGGTTATAGTATACTTTTTATTACGCTACGATCAATATGAGCAGAGCAGTGAAGGGAAATGTTGGGAAAACGGGAGAAGTTACTCCATTTTTTAAGCTTCCGTCGCGTGTGCAGCCTTAATTAAAGCTTAAAGCTACATAGAAATAATGTACGACACAAATGTTCTTAAATTATTAATATATAAAAATAAATTCCTAGACAGCATAATATGTCTATCTTTTAAAATTGACTCACAATAACACGTGAAACTTCAATAGCTTAGCAATTCGGAGCTTTCTGATTATATTTGTCTACTCTTACGTTTACAACACTCTCACTCATCCCTAATTAAAAAAATTTTTTGACCTATTTCGGTGTTTTTTTCCAATTCTATTGTAGTAAATCAATTTTTAAAAAGTATGGGATTAATCTCCATTAAATTATCTCGACAATAGTATGCAAAATATCTTGATTCCGTGAACTAACAAGGCTATAATAATAAGAATAGCTGCAAAAATGAGGCGAAAAAATTTTTTCGATCGTAAAGCACTCTCTGATGCTTCGCATCGTCGTGCAAAAGTTAACATTATTACCTATTCAATAAAAAAAGAATCATGTAAATCGGTGTCGAAACACCAAAGTTATACATGAAATACGCTATAAGTCATCGCGCGTGAATCATGCCTTAAGGATTATTTTTGTGTATCAGTTGCAGCGTTCGACGCGCTTCGCGGTTATAATATACTAATATTTTAAAGAGGAAAGGTTTGTAATTATGTATGTATGTATGGTTTTCACGCATAAACTACTGGACCGATTTCAAAAATTCTTTCACAATTAGAAAGCTTCACTGAGCAACATAGGCTAGGTTTTATCCAGGAAATCCCACGGGAACGGGAACTATGTGGGTTTTTCTTTGAAAACGCGGTCGAAGCCGCAGGCGGAAAGCTAGTACTAAAATAAATTGTTTTGTTGTTTTTTGATTTGGCATTTTTATTTAAAAGAATACGATTAACAGTTGAGTCTCTGTTAAATGTTGGTAACTTTTTATGCATAATTCACTATTTATTTTTATACCAAGCCATCGATATCGGTATCGGTATCGGTATCGCCGATACATTACTACAAATATCGGTATCGGTATCGTATCGGCAAAATCATGTATCGTTACATCCCTAATTTTAATGAAAACTATTATCTTCTAAAAACTCGTATTTTTTAAATTTTAAAGAAAATAAGGAACAAAAATAAACTGAAGGAAGGAAAAGACATCGTGAGAAGAGTCAGGTGAATCCATTAAATTATTTTTGATGGTGTTTATTTTTACGGGACTGTCGTAACTCGTATCTTGTTATCAACTGTCTTTGATAGTGTATCTGGTTTCATTTTGATTATTTTTTTTAATAACTTCGTAAAACAACGTAAATCCTAGTTCCAATCTATTTAAATCAAGATACTTTTAACTGAAAAATTTACATTGTACATGTACACGCTTTTTTTCAACGTCAATCGTATGATATAAGCAGAAATAGTGACCTTTATTCATCGTACAATATTTCTCTAGACTTAGCGAATGTCGAACTTCAAGCATACACAATATTATACCATAATCAAATAATTATAGTGTTACTACTACAATCTAAAAAATTAAACAAAACATTTGATAGAGTTTGTTTTTTGTCTCATCTATTTACTTGAACTTATGTACGTTTGCTTTTAAATACAATCATGTAATACTAAATGGATGTACATATTGTGGACCTTTCAATATTAAGCCTATCTATTAAATTTTATCTTATAGAGGCTATGAGATTAGAATTGAAATCAGTGAAGCGAATGCAAGCGCACGCTTGGCTGGTTCAGCTCCTATCCATTGCACTGTAAAAGATACAATTGATTCAATCATTTATATCTAAACACTAATCATATATGTATAACTCAAAGGTGACTGACTGACTGACATAGTGATCTATCATCAGGACGGATCGGGCTGAAATTTGGCATGCAGGTAGATGTCAAGACGTAGGCATTTGAAAGGATTTAGATCAATTCTGCTCCAAGGGGATAAATTCTATCTTTTCCACGCAGGCAAAGCTGCGGGAAACGGCTAGTTACGATATATTCTATTCATTCAAATTACTGATCACTTATTATAGTTTTAACTAGAACTCTACGTTGATGTAAATGTAAATACTGGAACGTTTGAGAACCTTGTAAATGAATCCTATACTACAGTATAAACGAAAAAGTTTATGTGGATGAATGACGCTTTTTATTGATATATTATTTACTGTTAATTAGATAGTACCTAAGATTAATTAGATAATTATAGAGTATTGCAGGATTTTCAAAAAGTCAAGGAAATCCGAATACACATATTGTAGTATCCCGCATGAGTTTGCAATTGATATTGTTTTTCTATAGATTCTTTAAACACTGAAATCCAACTCAAATTTCAAATTAAATCAAGTATTTGTATTGTTTCAGGGGACCAAACCATCACAGCAAGTTCACTTAGCCCTAATCCACGATTTGTTTGTATATTTTATAAATTTCGAGCGACAGACGTGTTTCGTATGGAACTGAATATTGGGACGAGTTCGCTGGGAATAGAAGATAATAGGTGAGATATTTTAATAATTTTAATCTAGGTATATTTATTTTATTTACTAACGTATTTGTAGGATGTTGTGCTTTCTTTAATACTTCTATAGTGTCATTACGTCAATCGTAAGAACCTTCTAGAAAGTGTAAGAAGCTTAGAAATATTACAACAACAGAGAAAGTTGTGTTCCAGAAATAATAAATAAAGAAAGGCAGAACCAACATATTTGATTTATTATACTGAATATCCCTGCAAAACTTTAAGTCCCTGTATATAGATTAATACACAGACCTAGACGGTGGGACGCCCTATATTATATTCGATTTATAGGTATAATAAATTTTTAGCACTGCATAATCCATTTAAAATACTTTCAAAATCTATAAAAATAGCGTTTTTATAATGCCTCACGGCGACCGCGAACTAAAAGCATCAATTAACGCTAACGACATGGTCTAAGATCCGAACATAAGGCGAAATTCAACGGCGTGATAATAGAATGAGACCAATTTTATAATTAATTTAGTCTATTAAAAAATGTAGGAAGTACAAATTAAAAGAAAAGAATTAAGAGAGAAAATGCTAGAAGAAAGAAAGAAGGGGAATTTCGCGGTGCTAGATTACGACAAATTAGTTATAAAAGAAAAACCATTAAACAACGAGAAGCGAAAACGAGACTTATCAATAACACCTGAAACCTCGCAGCAACCACGGAAACAACATGCACCATCTAAAACTTGCAGAGCAAATGCGTTTGATTTAATGAGAGGTAGAAGCAGCTCTCTCTCCTCCATACACAAACCCAGCGATCAGAGACAATGACATACATACATCAGCCACCGGAAAGAGACAACTACAAAAACTAAACGCAATAATACAAACAAAGAACCATTCCCCAAGCCGACTGGTCATCGAGGGGAATTAGACCACTACCCTCCAATAAACAATTCTATTACAAAGCACAAATATTGGAATACATATACAAAGATGGACAATAAAAACGCCATAAAAATTGGAACATTCAATGTGAGATCCCTTTCATCCACCGAGAGATATATTCAACTAACATACGCACTTGAAAACATAAAATTTGATATATTAGGACTGTCTGAAGTGAGAAGGCTCGGTTGTAATATAGAAGAGTATGATGATTACATTTTATGTTACATTGGTGAAACGAAAGGCCTTCATGGTGTTGGATTTCTGCTAAATAAAAAATTTAAAGAAAATATACACGATTTCACTGGAATCTCTGAAAGGGTAGCTTTGCTACAGCTAAAGCTAGAACAGGTCACCATCTCTATAATCCAGGCATATGCTCCTACGGAGACGTCCCAAGAGGAAGAAGTCCAAACATTCTACAACGACATGGAGAAAGCACATCTTCTGGCTGGTAAGAATCTCATAGTAATGGGAGACTTTAATGCAAAAATCGGCCATCCTAAGTCAGAAGAAAGCTTGTGCATGGGAAGGTATGGTTATGGGCAACGCAACCAAAGGGGACAACAATTAATAGATTATGCCATTGAACACCAACTATGTATCATGAACACATTTTTCAAGAAAAAACAAAATAGAAAATGGACATGGATGTCACCTAATCAAAAAGTTAAAAACGAGATCGATTTTATTATGACCAACCAACCGCATATGATCAGCAACATCGAAATTCTTAACCAAATCAGCTTCGCTTCTGACCATAGGTTATTAAGAGCAACACTCACCATGTATCCTAGAACGAAAAGTAGGAGAAACTTCAAAAACTCTATAACAAACCTAAAAACCGAAAATGAAATTAAAATATACACCAACAACCTGAAAGACAATTTAAAAGACACAAACTTAACCAAAAACGTTCAAATATATTACAATTCATTGGAAAAACACATAAAAGATAGCCTACAAAGTGACCCTAAGATTGAAAAGAAAAAGAATAGAATACTAACTGACCATACCATAAATCTAATTAAAAAACGCTCGGAATTGATACTTTCTAAAAATAAAACCAAACAACAGAAAAAAGAACTTACCCAACTATTTAAAACCACGAATAAATCAATCAAACTTGACTACAATAAACATAGAGAAGAAATAATAACAAGGAATCTAAATACAAATAGAAGCGCTAAAAGAGCTTATAAAGAATTGACCCTTCAAAAGAAATGGATACAAAAACTAAAATACGAAACGAATGAAACCAAGACAAGAAAAGACGTGATAGACCATGCGACAGAATTTTACAGAGAATTATACAGCAAAAAAGGGAAGGAGACACAACACTATGGACACAATAGCGAAGACAAATATTCAATTGAACCAATAAGAGAAGGAGAAGTACACTCACAAATAAAAAAACTTAAAAACGAGAAGAGCCCTGGACCTGATGGATTGACGAATGAATCTCTTAAATTAGGAGCTCCTTTCTTACTGAAACACTTAACAAAACTATTTAATATGATACTAGATACTGAAACAATACCGAAACAATGGTGCTCATCTGACATAGTTTTGATATATAAAAAGGGGAATCCGCTAGAATTGAGTAACTACAGACCCATCAGCCTTCTACCTAGTGCATACAAACTCTTCTCTTCTATTATATTAAATCGAATTGCTAATAAAATTAACCTCACGCAACCAGTGGAACAGGCGGGTTTCTGTTCAGGTTTTAGTACAATCGACCATATTCATACAGTGGAACAACTAATCCAAAAATACGAAGAATATAATATGCCTCTTTACATAGCCTGCATCGATTATAGTAAAGCTTTCGACAGCATTAGCCACAATTCAATATGGAACTCACTAAGAGTATCAAACGTGGAAGACAAATACATTAACATTATAAAATGCATCTACTCCAACAGTACCAGTAAGGTAAAACTAGAAAGAAGAGGTGATCCTATTAGAATAGAAAGGGGAGTTAGACAAGGCGATCCCTTGTCGCCTAAACTTTTCATAGCTGTGCTGGAAAGTATATTTTCTAACTTACAGTGGGCAAAATATGGTATTAATATTGATGGACGACGCTTGACGCATCTCAGGTTTGCAGATGACATCATATTATTCTCTGAAACAGCCAAACAATTACAAGAAATGCTCCGGGAGCTTGATAAAGAAAGTGGAAAAGTAGGTTTACAGTTGAATAGAAGTAAGACAAAAATCATTACCAATAGCATTAAAATACCTATCAACATAAATGGAGGCACGATAGAATACGTCAATAATTACATATATTTAGGAAAACAAATATCATTCAATAGAAACAATAACGAAGAAGAGGTAGAAAGACGAATAAATATTGCATGGAAAAAGTTTTGGTCACATAAAGAAATACTAAAAGGAAACTACAGTATGAAGATAAAGAGAACGGTAATGGATACATGTATCTTGCCTAGTCTACTGTATGGTTGTCAAACATGGACCTACACTAATAAAGTGAAACAAAGAATAAATACAACACAAAGGGCAATGGAGAGAAGTATCTTAAATATAAACATTAGAAACAAAATAAGTAACACAACAATACGCCAAAAAACAAAAATTTTAGATGCACTTACCCACGCCTTGAAGTTTAAGTGGCAATGGGCAGGTCACATTTCGCGCTACACTGACAAAAGGTGGACACTGCTAACTACCAGATGGAAGGGACCAGTATTGGGCAAAAGGAATGTTGGACGTCCATTCAAAAGGTGGTCTGATGATTTTATAGGGGTCGCGGGGAAAAATTGGATTTATAAGGGAAAAGACAGAAATCTTTGGAAGAAAATGGAGGAGGCCTTTACTCAAACGAGATCCATACCTCAACTAAATATACAATAAAACTAACACTTACTAACTAGCATAATAATAATACCTACTAATAATACTAACACCATTTGAAATGTAAAATTTGAGTTATGGAATAAAGAAGGCTTTATTATTATTATGTGTATCTCATTCCATAATACTCGGGTACCATCATAAGGAAGGTACCCGGTCCTTTGGAAGGCTTACGTGGGGACACGGATCCAACACGCAGAGGCCCTTTAGAGAACTTTACTGTGTTGTGGGACACCAGCCGCAGCCTGCCCATGACTGCACTATAGAGATACAGTCCTAGGCAGTCCGCGGCCGATGTAGGACTATTTCGAGATATGGAAAAACAAAATAAACTGGGCTATGGAGTGGGATGTTAAATGGGCCGGTATTTGGGGACTATTGGAAACTATGGCACCTGCCTTTCTACTAAAAGAAAGTAAAAATATGTTGGCAGGTGGTGACTCGCCCTCTCACTGTATGGGCCCCCGAAATAAGTCGCTGCAATAGTGCGACAAGGGGACAACATATTGTGAGCAGCTAAGGGTGGAGAGGCGTCCCTGGACTTTAAACTACGATCACGCGCTCCCTGAGGGTCCAGCATCACGTGCCCACTCGCCACTTACGCTTCGCATCCACCCTTCGAGCTAAAAGCTCTCGCGACTCCACTCTGGCCGGCCGGTTAAGGCAAGCCAGAGGTGGGGGTCCTGTCCTCGTCAGGCTTCACTCCGACCGGCCGGTGAAGGCAAGCCGGAGATGAAGACAGGGGCCTCCCCCGGGAGCACTCGGTTCCCGCGGGGTCGCTACTCCCCGACACCACGCCACAAGGTGTCCTGCGGGTTGACTGATTGCACGGGTGGAATATCTATTGTCACGTAGACAGTAGATATTCCAACCGTGGGCGATGGGGTCGTCACATCCCTACGCCCTTATTATTATTATTATTATTAAAAAATGTATTAAAAATGGGTTGACTGGGAAAATCCTGGACAGGACATTTTTAATGAATTAATTTTTTTTTATTTATTTTTTTTTTATTAATTGCAGTTTCGAGATAATAAAACAATTTTGTAATAAAACAGTGCTGACATAATTTTTTTTTCATCATCCTATCAAGTGAAAGTAACTGGTACCGACATACCTGTTTATACCTGCCAACCTAGCCGTTTGTCCCGGTAAATATTAGAAAACGACTATGACTGCATTCTGTAGGTTTCATACTTTAAGTCTATTATATTTTTTTTTTATTATCTTGATACTGCAATTAATTAAAAAAAAATGTTTTTTTTTTTAATTCATTAAAAATGTCCTGTCCAGGATTTTCCCAGTCAACCCATTTTTAATACATTTTTTAATAGACTAAATTAATTATAAAATTGGTCTCATTCTATTATCACGCCGTTGAATTTCGCCTTATGTTCGGATCTTAGACCAACACGATTTTATATCGCATCCGATCGTTATCGTAACGTGTAAGTGGCAGTAAACGGTGGCGCCGTTTCGATGACTAAATTTATTGCACAGATGCAAATGATTATTTTATTGGATTATAAACTTGAGTAAATAAATTGAAATCGCTTCGATTTACTACACATATCCGTATGTTTTATCATCTAGATTTATTGAATGCTGGCTGTTTTCCGCGACCTGACACATGTGGACTTTTTATTTTTGGAATTATTTAGTGTTAAGTGAAGATTACTGAATAATAGTGTTGCAAAATTAAATTGGTTAATTATATCAAATATAAGCTCACAGATAAACAACCAAACAGACTAAACAATTTCTACTAGGTATCTAAGCAGTCACTTTATATTTATAACTTTTTAGGATCTACCTACATCAAATATTGAAAAAGGATATCGGACTTTAAACTGAATTTCACGAGCATGAAGGAGACTTTAAAGTGTACAAGCATGAGCGCAAATCCTGCCGCACATCACTTCAAATTCAAAATAAAATCACTTTTAAAATATTATGTTCTATTAAAAGTTTGTACTTACGTAAAAACTTCAGCAAATGCATATATCACTTCTCTAAATTTATGTGTCCATAGACAGGTTTGATTGACACATAAATTTTCCATCCATTACAATTTACAGTGGAAAATGACGTAAATTATAAAATTCCTGGAAATTATTCGCTAACAGATCCCTGTTTCCGGCATTGAATATTTATTTATGAAGACCTATGTCATTGACCTCGATACGATCGCTTAGCATTCCGCCATATTTCATTTGCGCGGGAAAATAATTATCTAAATCGCGAAATGGCTTCTTGGAGCTTCTTTTAAATTCTGTTTACGAGCTTATAACGGTGTAAAATTATAATTTTATTTTCGTTATAAATCATGTTTATCGTCTTGTACTTATAATTTATATCCACAAAATAAATTAAAATAATTCGTTGTGGGTGTAACACGTTTGGGGTTTTCGTGGTGAATTCTACGATTTTCAGGGTCAGGAAATACAATACTTTTTCCTATACATTTTAAACTTATTTATAAGGTCAATTTTTGTTAAAATATTATTGGAAGACTTCTTGTATTGCCATTTGCCATTTCAATGCGTTCGAAGTCAGCCAGCTTGTAATAAGAAACACAGTACAGAAAACTTCAAAATTAAATATTAATAAACACTACATGCTATTCAGTCCTAAACCAATTCGGTTATCTACAATCATAGCTATCAAGATGGGTCAGTTAATTTATGAAATCCCATAAACGTATTACATAAACATGCGACGTCACGTTACGATCTCGTCTAGACGGGGTCATTACGACGTCGTGTCGTATCTTATAAATATTTATATTTTATTGCACTTGACTTTTTTGCATGGTATTATTAGCATATTTTCCATTCGACGGAAATTTTTATTTGACGTCGTAATTAATAATTCTAATATTTTAGTAGTGGCCCGTCACTGGCAGGCAATCTCTAAACAGCCTTGACTAGCTTCGCCTCATTAAAAATGCGACTGATTTCTTCCTGTGTTAATTTATAAACTAGACTGATATAACTAAATAAGCAAACATACCTAATCGTTCAGAGGCAAGTTTTGAATGTGCCTATTAATAGGAAACATCCCTCAGATATATTAATAAAAAAATTTACATACTTCACTTTCTGTCGCACGTTACGCGACACACATTACGCGACAAAAAGCTTCTAGTTTTAAGTCGGAAAGCAGTTTCTACGGACAAGCTGACAAGGATCTCTTTAAAGCGTTACCATAATCCTAGCTTTACCGTGTTCCTAGGTGTTAACACGTTCACTGCGGCATGTCCAGTATCGGGCCATCAGCGACTACACCACAGTGCGGCGCCCAAAATCGCAGTTTTCACCGTGGTGCGGCGAGGTTTTTTATATGTTAATCAATGACTAGAAAAGAGACAAATATATTTTTGTAATCACAGTTTGAAGTAGGACTCAATTTCGTTTAAAAATCGTATGGCAAAATATTGGACACAACGCATGGAAAAGAAACCGTTTCTTTTGTGTGCGGCATGTCAAATATTTTGCCATGGACAAGCACCTCATGCCGCACTGTACTGCGAGCGCGCCGCGTGTCAGTCTAGCATAGTGATGCACCAGGACCGAAGCACTTTTCTTTTGAGTTTTTTTAAATGACAATGATACCTTAGAGGCTTTAGTTTTTTTACTTTCTTTTATTTCGTAGCATAAATGCAAAAATGTGATGACAGTTGTGAAAATAATATAAAACATTAAAACAAAAGTTACTGAACAAATTAAAACAAAAGTTACTGAACAATTTCCTGATATTACTCTATCAAGTACCTTCTTTTATATGTGTTTTTTTTTGTATGGACGATCTCGTTATCTGTTAACAAACAGACTGAAGTATACAAAATTGATTTATATCGATATCGATGTTTTATTTTACAGTGTTTCCCATCGCTATTACTGTAAACATGCCGTATCAACGCAGTGCGGGATGGCAAATAATTTTTCACAAAATCAGCGGTTTACATTTTCCCTCATATCTTTTAAACTATTGGGTCAAACTAAAAGCTATTTATGCGGTATATACTAGACTATATATACTATTATCTGAAAAAAAAAATTTGAAATATCTTGAAATTTCATGAAATTATTAACCTTCAAAGTCAGAAGGTGCGATGTGATAAAAATGGCTCATGACGCACAGTGGTGAACTTGCCGATGTGAAGTATGGAAGACATGCCGCAACAACGGTAAGTTTGGCATTTTAGGTGCCGCAGTGAACGTGTTAAATAACCCTTAACCACATCTATACTAATATTATAAAGCTGAAGAGTTTTTTTGTTGGTTTGAACGCGCTAATCTCGGGAACTACTGGTCCGATTTGAAAAATTCCTTCGGTGTTAGATAGCCTATTAATCGAGAAATGCTATAGGCTATACATATATCATCACGCTAAGACCAACAGGAGCTGAACACTGCGGGTGAAACCGCGGAGCGCAGCTAGTATAGTATAACACTATACTAGTACTTTAACTAGACGTAACATTGATAATGGAGAAGACACTGACGTACATTAGCTGTTAACGATAAACCGAGACGCGAGTGGATAGCCGTGTTTTATATCATTATTGTTTAATTTACGTGCTCTTTGTACTTTAATTGATGTTTCACGATTCCATTTTGTTTGTCTAGCTTTTAATATAACTTTTTGGTCGTGGATACTTTGATGTGAATTTGTATTTGTAACTCTGGTTTAACAGA
>CAJQZM010037020.1:16453-31418 GCA_907164665.1 Colias nastes | reverse complement strand
CTGAATTAGAGTCCTGTACAGTGGATACTTTGATGTGAATTTGTATTAGTAATTCTGGTTTATCAGATTTTCTGGAAAATTTGGACTGAATTAAGTAGAGTCCTGTACAATAGTTTTTACAAAAAACATGTCATAAATTTACGTTTAGTCAGTCTAATAAGCGTACTTATACATTGTGAAATAATAATTATTATACATTTATATGTATATACATATAATAATTATCAGATTATCTACCTGCGAACCCTCCAGATTGAAAACTGGCAAGAGATGACGCAGGAAAAATATTTAATTTTGTTTCTTTTAAATTCCATTTAACATAGATTTGTTGTGAATATATTCCGAAAAGTTTCTAGCTAGCTAGAAAGTAAACAGTCACGGAATTTTCATTGAAAAGAGAAAATGAGTAATGCAATCATGTCTATCAGTCAGATGTTTCAAGCCATTGTCTTGGGATGCTTATAATGTTTCATCAGCAGAATATAGGTCAAGGAAAATAGCATACATTTTGTATTCGAGCGAGTGAAAACTGTAATTTATTGGAGATTTAATATTCTGTCCGTAGACTATCAACAAGTTTGCATTTTGGCGAACGTTAAAGTTCTGGGGCACTTTCGTGGGCTTAGTCAAAATTGTTGGCGGTAAGAATGTTGGTTTGAAAGTTTTGAAAGTATTTTGTGAAAATTTGTATAGAATTGGTCATTTGAGTGTTTACTATTTTGGTATAATATTTGTTATTGCTTAAACTTTTATATCAAATAACAAGTGACTATTCCTTGTTCCTACTGTTATAGAGCTTTCCTGAATATGTTATTAGATTTTTAACAATGAATACATTTTATATGATCAGTTTCACATAACTACAACTAATAATCTAACATTAATAATTTCTAGCACATTCAGAGAACATCTCCTTTTCCTAGATTTAGATTTCAATTGTAGACGTTATAGGCTATATAAATCTATTACGAACACACAAAGCTTTTGTTACATTTGCCAGATGTCTCTAATTATGATAGGTTAGGTATTATGTAGATTACAAGTAATGGATTTTATCGCGATTCGACTCTGACGTAATCACAACTACCTAATATTAAACACTGTTTATTCGATATCGAAGCCAATTATAACTTTGATAGTAAGCTGGATTTGTAATACTGTTTTAGATATAGAACATATTGGTTTGCTTTGAAGTTTTGTTAAAAGTTTTCTTAGGAGGTATGTATAGGGATTTTGAATACAAAATTGAAGGTGGAAACGTTTGAAGAATATTTTAGACAATTTTTAATCACCATACTAAAATTGCCACACCATGCTATTGAATGTAGGTAATTCACGAAATATCTAATTATGTAAAATATTTACGAATCTTATATTCGGCAACACTATTGTTACAGATGCATGTTTAAAAATTATTGAGATGTTATATTTTTAAATTTTAATGAAAATAACACATACTTACGGAGTGTTGAAATTATTTTAATAACCTCTTTTAGAAACCAGTAGACACATGAAATTCACCACCTAAAGGGACGCTAATAAAACAATAAACAACACAAATACAATTTCATTCAAGTCTACAATCACAGAATAGTTCAAAGACGTTCTTGTGTCAATAAAAGAAGGTAATAAAACATCAAAGCAAGCATTTACCTATCCCTAGCAACAGTTATTTTTCCCTTTTACCAATGATTTCGGTAAAAAGTCTTGAAGAGAATATTGTTTTTGTCCAAGGCACCCTACGTTAGGTTGTGGATTAAAAGATATAATATTCTGATGATAAGAAATAAATGTAGCTTTTTATATAAACTAATATTGTTCGGAGGAAAACAGAAAAGTTTTAATGGTGTGTAAACGTATTAAGTAATATGTGCAATTATAGTAGAGCCATTTTAATAGGCAACATTTGACAGTTCAACAAAATTCAACAACGTAACCTAGTAACGACGAAATAGAATAACATGATATTTCGTTTTGTTAGAACTTCACATTTGCTTAACTTTATTCAAATACGATTACATGTTTATAATAATAATGACGGATACAAGTAATTTTAAGATTTCATTTTACTGATAAACCATTCTAAACTTAATAAACAATTTCTGAATTAAAGAAATGACGTCGCTACAATTTTGTGTCAATAAACTTTTTTTATTTTTAAATACCAGAGACGTTACTCTAAAAATCGAAATCTGACATCTAGAATCGAATACATTGATTACTTGTGAATTAAAATCATCATAAATTAATAAATGTGTTTCAAGTTCGATTGACAAATGTTTCAAGTCCGTATCGATTAATTCACTTTAATCGATGTTTTAAGCAGGTTACCTCTCTTCGAAAATAAAATTGACAGACGTCAAATGTTGCCTATTAAATTGGCTCGACTATAATACCCACCTACGTATTAAATTCGATGATTTTACCTTTCTTGAAAATCCTCAAGATATAAATAAGTATGCTAAAAGATTTCATTGAATCCTTTTCACTATATATTTCACATACAACATACAATAAGATTACTAACGAAAATATAAAGAGGATAATTAATCTCAGTCTCTCATGATGACGCAGCGCAACGATATCTCATCTTGAAATACCGTGTAGTGACTAGCTTGTAAGCCCCGCTCTACTTACACAGAATGTTCAATTTGCTTATAATAGTTTATGTCACCAAGGATTTTTTGACTGAACAGCTGTTAAGTATGTCATTATGTGCCTATCTTAGGTGCCTAAATGAATGTATTTTTAATGCTTCTCAAGGCTCAAACAATTGAAAAATGAAAATGAAAATGGAAATGAAGAAAAAGTTTTAAAAAGAAAATTAGTAATATGTAATAGGTATTGTTATAATCTAAAAACAAATGTGTGAAGCAATTACAAGTGCGGTTTATTTTGTAAAACATTTTAATACTTAGCATTACTTATTTGCGTGTTAAGTTCGTTAATACAAATCTAATTGGAACAATTGTATTACATAAAGTAAATACTTAATTATTTTAAAATTGTAATACTAGCGGTGCCCGCGACTTCGTTTGTATGGTCGTCGCCCAAGAAGAGTGACAGACAGACAAACATAACATTAACATTTTTGTGTGTATTTAAGTGACATTTATGAAGACATATCCACACTTCCCGCCGTTACTTCCCGCCACAAATTGACATTGTCATTTATGACATTTCATTATCTTCTGATTTACGCGCGGAAATCGATTTCAAATTTAATTACTTATATTAATTAATTATTTAAATGAAACTTTTTCAGAATTTCTTAAAACTAATACAATTAATTTCCTATACTTACATCACACAACTATAAATAATATAAACGAACACATACGTATTAACTATCGAATAAACGATCAATCATGATTAAAATATAAATAAACGATATAATTAACCGTTAAATTTCAAAACGTTAAAACGAAAAATGTATACAGATAAAAATCTAAATCGCAAATACATCCCATAAAACTGTCATGGCCGCCATTTGAAAGACAGCTGTATGCCTGTATCGGAACGCGTCCATAATATTCTTACTAATGGCACTTAGACCGGGAGATATTGACACAAAATTTCGAGTCATTTGTAACAGGATGGCGGTTCTACAGGGTTCTTAGTACGCAATGACAAAAAGAAAAATGATGGTGTGAACGCTGGTACCGGCGGCTTAGTCGCGTGGGCGTTAGTCGAACTCGTCGGAAAATAGCGAAAGAAATAGAACCGCCATCCTGTTACAAATGACTCGAAATTTTGTGTCAATATCTCCCGGACTGTTACACGCAACTGATAAATTTCATTGCGAATATAACCTTCACGGCATAAAAACTTTATAATAAAGTTTAAAAGTATGAGTAACTTTTAAACTTTACAACTATAAGGAATTCTCATTAAGTCGTAAATCAACATTACAGTTTGACTGAAATACAGTGCCACTGTTTAGTGGCGGCTTTAGTGCAAAACGAATTTATTTAACTGTGAATTGTGATAAGTTTATAGCGATTTCATATTATTTAGAGACGATACAAAATTGAAAAATCAAAGAGAATGTAAACAATTCTGTAGCAAATCATATAATTATGTACTTTGTTTTTCTTTCGTAGCATGATAAAGGTTTCACAGAAGTGTTTTATTCTTCTTTCTATCTTTAGCAGCCTGTAATTTTAAATGACATAATACATATATTAAAACTTGATTCTCACATTTAATTTACACATAAACAGCTAATAATATAAAGCTGAAGAAGCTTTGTTTTTAAACTCAAACATTATAAACAAACTCAAACATTTATTTATTTATTCAGGCTTCTTCTAGACGCACTTTTGAATCGTCATAACATATTTTTAACATTTACCACCATTCCATTAAAAAATAATAATATCTCAAGATATATATTATGTACAATATACATGATCCCTCATCCCTGAGTGCTATAAGCTAAATATGTATGTGCATACCACACGCGAATAAAAATAATTACGGCGAGGCGTTATCATAAAAAATCTTTTAGCTCCCTTTTTATTACCACTCCCATGAGCGCGGTTTATAAAACCTCTATATTGTGTATATTATTCTCGTGTTAGTTACCGTACTCCTCCAAAACGGGTGGACCGATTCTCATGAAATTTTGTGGGTAGATAATATGAGAATCAGACTACATCTATTTTTCATACCCCTACGTGATAAGAGTAAGGCAGAACAACAGCTAGTATAAAGTAATTAATAAGCTAATATAAAATAATTCATTCATTCATTTCCATAGACACGAGCAAAGTTATAGACTAGGAATTACTTCCATTACATTCTAGATGGATTTATGTCAAGAAATCAAAGGGACAGGGTCAGTGAAAGAAAAGTGCATTACTGAGCGTTGAGAGGAACACGTGGAGGAAGGGAATGGCTTTGAAATAGTCTAAATAGTACTGTAGTAGTGTAATGTATGGGCGGTAGCGATTTGTAAAATAAAAGATTATTTGTTGTACAATTTCTGAAGGTTATATGGAAGTACAAATGATTTTTTTTTATTTTTTGTACAAAAAATAATTAATATTTTTTAGAATATCTACTAATATCATTATTAAATGCGAAAGAATCTCTGTCTGTCTGTCTCTTCTTTTCAAATTTAGTTAGTAAAATATAAATAAATATTCGACCAAAATCTTTAAGAATGCATCCTACACAAGATTCCACGGTGACTCAATACAACAACAAAAAAACTGAAAAGTGTCACCAAAATTAAACATGAATCAACGTATAACCTCCATCCTCTTTACCCGCGTACCAAAAACTTCGAGAAGTAATGCATTCCATGAAATGGCTGCCAGTGAATCACTGAACATTCGGAAATGTAATTTTATTAACTATTTATATTTAACGCGCTTAACGGATAGTTAGTTTCGTGAACGATGCAATAAATGCGGATAAACATTTACTTTTATAGTATTTATCTCGTAATAAATCATCTTATTTAACTAAGACACGTGTGTGAAGCTTGCGATTATAATGTTATTGTAAAAAGCTAGTAATTATGGCGATTAAGTGTCCTTTCCCATACTCTAGGATGATGAATGTGTGCAAAATTTCATCCTATTTCGTTCAATCGTGTATGGTTGAAAGGCGAACTAACATATCACTACATAGTATAAAACAAAGTCGCTTTTCGCCGTATGTGTGTCTGTATGCTTATTTTTAAAATAACTCAATAGATTTTGATAGTTTTTTTAAAGAAAGAGAGACGAAGCTACTAGCGGAAAGCTAGACAGTATACTAACAATATATAAGACGTAGAAAATAAAGCTTATAAAGCTTGAAAACTCAGTAGATATTATTTCACGAAAATCGATATGTACCACATTGACTTTCAAAGTTCAATGTCTGACTATTTTAACGGCGGAATCGCTCGCTTATCGACGATAAGAAATACTGATGCTTCTGTTTTATTACAAAACATATTTATAATCGCGTCATAACTATTTCGGCGCGGTTTTTAATAGCTATACAGTTTCGACCTTCGGCGTAACGTTGAATTATTGGAATTACTCTTCGTGTAGGTATATTGTCAGAGGTAAATTGAACAGAGATGAAGAGAAAATTCCATATTTAAAAATGAATTTATTATCTATTCATATATTACCATAGATAATTAATTTCACGCAAAGATAGTTTACATTTTGATTAAATTAGTGCGTAGCTGGGATGACTATGCATAAATAGAATAAATTATTCACAGAGGAGCCTTAGCTTTTGCAATTACAGAGAAGTCTAGTTCAATAAAATACTCACCTCACTAGAGAAGTGAAGCCGAGGGCAAAAGCTAGTATTGTTAAGTGGTTAACAAAGAGTTAAAAGACACTTTGTTGTTGACTATCGAGTGTCATCGTAGCGATTATCTTCTCATCCAGAACTATCTAGAAGTTTTTAAAGTCCTTTCCTAATGAATACTACTTGGTATTGTTGTACCTAAAAATTTAAATATTTATTTAACGTCAGATACTACGATCATTTTAAAACAGACTTTCAACTATGTATTGGTTTTACCATTTTTTACAATTTATAAAGCTTAACAGTTGTGATGTACCCAACACTTATGAATTACAGCTACTTACTTTTAAATACATAATAAACTTTTATAGAAGCGCGAAAGTGCGAAGCTGGTGTTTATGATGTAGGTAGGTAGATAAATTTTATAAAAATTTACAAAAATATGTAAAATAATATGAAAGCGCAATTTTACGCGGAATAATGTAAATAATTTGTTTTATTATATGTAATCTGAATATTTTGATACCTACTATGAAATAAAATACCATTTCCAGATCAAGATGAGTGCAGAAGCCGAAGACACCACACCGACCCCCACAGCCACGCAGCCAGATGGCACGGGGCCCCTCATCCAGGTGCCCGTGGCCCCGCGCAAGCCCCCGCGCCGGGGCCTCAAGGTCCAGCCCGAGAGGCCCAAGCGGGCCCTCTTCTGCCTCACGCTAAAGAACCCCTTGAGGAAACTGTGCATCGATATTGTTGAATGGAAGTATCCTTTTTAAACAAACACAAAATAAAGAAATTAATCTTAAGAAAATAAAATTATGATTTTTAAAATGTTTCAATAAAATTAATATCATCCGAGCATTTACAAATACTGTTGAAGTTAAGAATATCAAAATCATAACGTAAAATTATAGCTTGTAGAGATTTTGACAATTCTGCCAATCATGTTGGCTAATACACAAATTGTTACTTATTAGGCAAATACTATAAACCTAAGCTATAAACTATTTCAACAAACTGAAGCCGCTATGAATAAGCGACAGCAAAAGAACATTTTTCAATCAAATATCAACCAGTAAAAAACTATAAATATAGGTATTAACCGACATTGGCATACAATAGGAATAAAGACAATCTCACGAGTAACTATTTTTAAATGAACTGCATATATGTTTGACAACAAAGGTATTTCCTGATACCGTCCAAATATTTGTGCCATTCATAATATGTATTGGCGGGTCGCCAGGCCTTTATTGCATGTTTATTTTTTATAAGGTTCTTGATCTTTGGGAATGTCGTGAATTGTTTCTGGTATCTTCATATAGTAGTGTTATAACAGGGTACATTTTAGATATCTATGGGTGCAAATTTGTACACAAAGTTTGGTAAAAAGGTAGATGCTTTATATTTATCGCTGATAGAAAATTTTACGACTTATTCTAGCTTATTCAAGCCTTGTTACCATAGCAAAAGAAATGAACTCTACACGAAATACTTCAAAATTGTAATAGTGGAAAATGAAAATATTTTCTTAGTTCTTCTCAATTTATGTTAAGACGAAACCTATCATATAAGCCTATCATCAATAAAATTTAAAACCTATTTAACGGAATTTCAGTTTTGTAATCGGCAATTTAGTAGTGTGTGCTTTCTGAATTAAAGACGCGCATTCACTAGGCAACAAAGTGACGGATATAACGAAGTTATTTCAATACCAATGTGAAATAGAAAATAGATGCCGCCCACGCTGATTACACTATACGCTTATTATTAATGACAGATATATCGGAATTATTAATAAAATATTTAAGATTGATATCTTAATTTTGGAATTATCGATCCTAACAATGTTTACGCGCCTTTTGAGAAGTAAATGTTTCAAAATATATTTGTTTAAATCATCGAGTTAAATGTTAAGTTATAGAAGAATCAAGGAATATGAATATCACAAAATATTAATACAAAACGGGGATAAATTTATCTATATAAAGCCCTAAAAATAACAACACATACACATGTTAATATTGAAAATAATAGATACATGCAAACTCTCCAAACATAAGGCATAGATTACGAAATAGTTAGGTAACGTAACTAATAGTTGATCCATATAACAGTTTCAAAATCCCTGCTTTGTAATGAACTTAGATGCTTATACCATTGCGATCCTTATTAGTTTAAGTTCGGCAATTGAAGCTACAACTCCTAAGGATTTACCTTTATACTATAGCATTTGCCAGTAATTCGAATCCACCCATTTATTTCAAGGAATATCATCTCTTAACAACATGTACTTACTCAAAACAAACTATCGTGAAAAGCAGATGTTTTATAGAATAATTTATAATTAGTCTATGAAACCAGTCATCTCATTTAGTCAGTCAGTCATTTGCCTAGTCATCATACATATTTATCTTGTTAAAATGAGATGTAACATCTGCTTATCATAACTCAATAAAACCACAACCGTCATATAAAAAATCTGCGTAATGGTGAAGTGTTTACACTTGCTAGTTATATATTATATTATATTGTTATTACCATACGACGTAAAGCGTATAAATTATAATGTACTTATTTGAGAAATTTATGATACTATTCGGATATGATATATGAAGATGGAATAAATATGTAATGTTATGATATTAATACGTTGTAGGTCGGGTTCTAATACGTTTGTTGTAGAGTTTTCTACGTTCTACGTATCAATTCTATTTAAATGCTATGGTGTTGCATACAAGGCGAGGAAGGTACGTTGCGTTGGTTTCATAATAATTATAATAAAATAAATAAATAATAAATAAATAAATATTTTGGGAAAATTTTCACACACGGCACGATCTGATCCCATACTAAGCTTTCGCTTGTGTTATGGAAACCAGATGGCTGATAAACATACATAATATATAATTTTAAATAATATATACTTAGGTATATAGATAACTAGCAAACCGGGCGAACTCCGTTTCGCCACCAGAGACACCTTTTCTTTGCTATAAACCTCACGGAGCCCGAGACCTTTCCAACGAATGCAAAACCGTGGAAATCGGTTCGTGCGTTCTGGAGTTATAGCGTCAGGAAGGAAAACCCGACTTATTTTTATACAGGGTGTCCCAAGAAGTATGGATATACTGAAGCCAGGAGGTAGAGGACTTAGAGGGCTATCCGAATCACCCCCATGTATGTTATGCGATTTTTCGTAGTTTCGGAGTTATGACTTTTTTTTCAATTTTTCACCTATCGCCGAGTACGATGAGATTTTTACTCATGGTGACGTCAATTATTGCGGTAGATGCTTGATGTTTTTTGTGTGCTAAGCTAAAAGATAGGCCAATTTAGTATGGTAACATTTACTATCGTTAGATCTTTGAATGGAATAAAAAAAAGAATTAAATGCCAAGAAAGATAAAATTACCCAGTATGTTCACAACTTCAAGGGCCCGTAAAAAAATAAAATCACATAAAAAAAAGTTTTCCGTTTGGCTTTTAAAAACTTGCTCTATCTATCAGGTGGCTACCCCGAAAATTACATTTTATTATTCAGAAGGACATTTAAAAGACAACTTTTTACGGTGATGTCGCACTTGCATTGAGCAACAGCGGGGTCATTTTAAAATTTTCTGGTAATTAAACACTTGTTATTGCTTTTAATTTGTTTTTATTAATCATCATGTTAATTAATTTTTTGCACTTACCACATTTAGATTTCAATGTTGAGATTGAAGCCTTCTGAATAATAAAATGAAATTTTCGGGGTAGCTACCTGATAGATAGAGCAAGTTTTTAAAAGCCAAACGGAAAACTTTTTTTATGTGATTTTATAATTTTTACGGGCCCTTGAAGTTGTGAACATACTGGGTAATTTTATCTTTCTTGGCATTTAATTCTTTTTAGGGTTCCGTACCTCAAAAGGAAAAAACGGAACCCTTATAGGATCACTTTGTTGTCCGTCCGTCCGTCCGTCTGTCAAGACCCTTTTTCTCAGGAACGCGTGGAGGTATGAAGCTGAAATTTATATCAATTACTCAAGTCTACTGTCCCTTGAAGCTGTGAAAAAATCAAACTTCTAAGCCAACGCAATCAAAAGATACAGCCGTTTATGCCGCAAATTTTCGACACTTGCAAGGGAATCAAAACCTACAGGGTGCTTCCCGTGAACTCAGAATCTTGAAATTTGGTACGAAGCAACGTCTTACAGCATAGATAAAGGAAAAATTACGAAAACCATAAATTTTTAGTTACATCACATAATATATTTTTTTTTAATAATTTTAAACTTACTACCCATTTCCTCATAAACGCGTAGAGGTATTAAATTGAAATTCATGCCAAATACTCAGGTCTATAATACCTTTAAGCTGTAACAAAATCAAACTTCTATGTCAACGCAATCAAAAGAAACAGCAATTTAAGCTGCATATTTTGAAACTCGCAAGTACTCGCAAGGGAATCAAAACCTAAAGGGTACTTCCAGTCGACCTAGAATCTTGAAATTTGGCATGAAGCAACGTTTTATAGCACACATAAAGGAAAAATTCCGAAAACCTTAAATTTTTAGTTACATTACAAAATATATATTTATTTTTTAATAAATATAAACTTATTACTTTTTTCCTCATGAACGCGTAGAGCTATCAAGTTGAAATTCATATCAAATACTTAGATCTAATTGCCTTTAACCCGTGAAAAAAAAAATGCAGGTTTGTACGGAACCCTCGGTGCGCGAGTCCGACTCGCACTTGGCCGGTTTTTTTTTATTCCATTCAAAGATCTAACGATAGTAAATGTTACCATACTGAATTGGCCTATCTTTCAGCTTAGCACACAAAAAACATCAAGCATCTACCGCAATAATTGACGTCACCATGAGTAAAAATCTCATCGTACTCGGCGATAGGTGAAAAATTGAAAAAAAAGTCATAACTCCGAAACTACGAAAAATCGCATAACATACATGGGGGTGATTCGGATAGCCCTCTAAGTCCTCTACCTCCTGGCTTCAGTATATCCATACTTCTTGGGACACCCTGTATAGTAGATTAACACCCAGACACAGAGCAAACATCTTTGTTCATCACACAAATATTTGCCCCGGGTGGGAATCGAACCCACGACCAGTGGCTTCAAAGGCAGGGTCACTACCAACCAAGCCAACCGGCCAGTCGACAAAAATAAAAAACATTTATATTCGCGTTACAAGCAAACGTTGCAAAAAAATTACATACGTTGAACGTAAAACAATCACACAGGTAAAAGTGTTTTTTTTTTGTATAGGTAATTCCAGATAAAAGCAAAAATAAATATAATCCGAACGTGAATTTTATATAGTTGTAGTCAATAAATAAACAAGCTTTGTTGGCGGCAAAAATCGAGAATTAGTTCACCAAATGGATTTATACGGATGGATGGGCTCATGCAATGTTGGCTGTGCTACGTTTGCCGTTTATTCACACGACATTGACTTACAATATACCCTTCAAAACAAATAACCAAAATATTTTATTGCCAAATACACTACTGTGTTAAGAATTTCGTACATTATGAAATTGTTCTTAAAATGCAAACAATAATGAAATTCACTTACTTATAAGAGAATACAAAATTGACGAATACTATCGATTATCAGTACATGTTTAGCACTTCACAACAACTCACGAGTCATAGGAATTAATACCTTCGTTATTTTTATGAGCTCTCATTAAAAATAATATGAGTAGGTACGTGTTGAGAGTACTTGAATAGTACATTCACAGAGTACACTTCATTTACTTGACGGTAGACCTTAATCTTTACGTTTACATAAAATAAACAATTGAAATATATTTTTTATCAATACCTTTGTAACCATATTCTATCCTACAAAAAATATAAATTAAGTATTGTTTTATACCGTAATTAATATCCTGAACTCAGAACAGACCCTTCGAATGGATGATTTTGACGACAATTTTTGCGAACTGTATAGCGCTTGCAGTGTACACACCATACCCCAGCGGGGACTCGAACTACACTAATTGGGTTCTGGTAAGGAATATTTTTGAATATTATCATGGACCCAATAAGAGTATATTGGGTCCATGATATTATGTATTTTTTATAACTTTGTATTTATATGAAATTTATCTTGCAACAATTTTTTTCGAAAACGAGTAAATTATTTTTCTAAATAGCATGATAGAAATAGTATCTACAGTATCTACTAAATGAAAAAAAAAATATTACACATTTTTTTTTAATATTGTCGAAAACCTGCCAGTATTACAATTAGGTAATAACACGAGGAAACATTAAAAGTTCGTCTATGGTATCAGAAAAAAAAAAACATTCGTGTTCTAAATTCAAATGTGATTCCCGCCGCGCCGTTCTTCAGACGCTTTATATTATTTGTAACAATATTGGCGCGCTTTTATTTTCAATATTATTTGTTTAATTAAAACGAGTTGCGGTTGTTTTTCATTTATATTAAAGTTAAATATAAAATTAATATGTGAAATTCAAACTCTGATTAGAGAAACTTTTCATGGTTTCATTTGCAATTGTAAATCGTGCGTATAGTGTATCATTTTTTTCCCGTTTATTGTGATAATCTTTTTCATTACAGGAAAAAATCGAGTACATATTTCTGGTAATATTTACGGGAGAATGTGTTATGAAGATTATTGCGTATGGGTTTGTTATGCATCCAGGCTCGTACCTCAGAAACGGGTGGAATTTGCTGGATTTTACTATAGTTGTTATAGGGTAAGTAAACGAATAAACAATGATTTAAATTTTATTTATCTCGCTAGGCAATTAAAATAATAAATTGAGATGAATTGTAAATTACAGCGATTTAATATACGATAAATATACGAACATAGCTATTATAGTTAATTTTAAAAGAAATTTTTGGAAAAAATTAGACTCCGCACAGGATTGATTTTAATTTTCAATTATTATTCGTGTTTTTAATTAAGCATTCTGTCCTTTTCAAAGTTATATCATTTATTTTTATTATTACATTTGACTTTTCTCCAATCTGTATCTGCTTAATTTACTATCGAAGATTTATCTCTAAGTATATCGCAATAATGTATTATTAATTATTTCAGTATGGTAAGCACGGTGTTATCGAGTATATTCAAAGACGCATTCGACGTGAAAGCGCTGAGAGCGTTCAGGGTGCTTCGCCCTTTGAGGCTCGTGTCAGGAGTGCCGAGTACGTATTGAAAACGTTTTATTTTTTTATTGAATTACGATATTCGTTTATTTATTTGAAGCACTTTTCAGTTTAAATTTAAATTATTAGTATGTAATTTAATTAGGTATACTTATGCTATTTTTAATACATTTACAATCCTATGTATGTTCATTTATTTATGACAAAACATATATAAATATTAATTATGTACTTAAAAGTGATCAGCGTAAATTAAATTTTAATTATTAAGTGATGACATAAAGAAAACGTGATTGGGTTTGCATCATTTAGCGATAAAAAGGACGAATACGATTTTTTATCTAACATTGAATACATTTTAATCGATGCAAAATTTATCAAACTGTATGATATTATAATTTACCAAATTAAAATATGATATAGGTACCTAATTTTCTAAAACTACAAAACATTTCCACCAGGTCTCCAAATTGTCCTAAACTCGATCCTCAAAGCCATGGTGCCGTTACTCCACATAGCATTGCTGGTGATCTTCGTGATCATCATCTACGCCATCATCGGCCTGGAGCTGTTCTCTGGGAAGATGCACAAGTCCTGCTATAGCAGTCTTACTGGTATATTCACATTTAAACACATCTAGTAATCAAAATAAAAAACAAATAAAACTTAAATTTTCTGAATATATTTCTCCCTACACGTGTTTTTAAAGTAATTAAAGTACTTAACAGTAAAATTTTCCCGGGTTTTCTAATTAACAAGGTACAAATTCTAATATGTTGCGTAAAAGATAAGAATTTCTAAAAAAATCATCAGATACCTATGCCACTGAATGCTCTGCAATTACTTGATGATAATTTGTCCGTTTTAAACGCAGCTTCGCCCGCGTGGTCAAAATAATTTTCATAAGTAATAAAAAATTCCATCTCCAATTTGGGCCCTTGTAGATTTTATCAAAACTATTTCTTAGCTTTCTGTATTTCAAATATCAGTCCGATCGGTCGTATGTATTGATAGTATCATTAGAAATCAGTAAGTCAGAAGTTGCCTTTGCTTTTTTATATACATATACATATTTTACGTTTAATATTCACTTTTCTATAATTTTATTATATCCTTCCTATCCTACTCATATTATAAATGGGAAAGTTTGTGAGGACGTGTGTGTGTGTGTTTGTTACTCTTTCACGCAAATACTACTGAACCAATTACAATGAAATTTAGCACACATATAGAGGGTAACTTTGATTAACACATAGGATATGTTTTATCCCGGAAATCCCACGGGAACGGGAACTATGCGGGTTTTTCTTTGAAAACGCGGGCGAAGCCGCGAGCGGAAAGCTAGTGTATTGATATTATACATAATCAACTAGGTGAGATAATGGACAACCCTCACCCGTGCGACACGGATAACGGCTTCAACTGTTCCTCTCTCGGCTCCGACATGGAGTGCCGCGAGGGTTGGATCGGACCCAACTTTGGGATCACCAACTTTGATAACTTCGGGCTGTCCATGCTCACCGTGTTCCAGTGCATCACGCT
>CAJQZM010037020.1:0-16443 GCA_907164665.1 Colias nastes | reverse complement strand
TCATTATTTTTAACTGAAAATATTGTATATGGACTATCTTCTTCATTATTTTTAACTGAAAATATTGTGGACTATCTTCTCCGAAAAAAAACGTAATTTCTTATACCCATTTTACTACTATCATTATACAAGCCATGTAAAAGTTCTTGAATATACAGTCTCTTCTAGTGGACTGTGCACTTATCACAAGATCCTAAAAGCTGAATACTATAACGATCATACTAATAATTTTGTTTTCTAGAACATAATAATGAATTAAATGTCATACTACATATTAATGTCAAGAGACCAAGACCTTAATATAATTTTGATCAAAATGTTATAGATCCTAACCGGCGAGGATTGGAATGCAGTGATGTACGAAGGCATCAAAGCGTACGGTGGAGTGGGGACAGTGGGCATCGTCGCTTGTATATACTTCATCATTCTCTTTATTTGCGGCAATTGTATCCTTTTTTGGTCAATAATATTGTTGTACATCATTATTTTAAGAGTATACTCAAACATATTTGATGATATCGTAAAAATAATAAAAAGTATAATATCGTAAGTTGTCTGTCTTCGTAGTGGTAATAGACCAGACTGATATTATTTTAAACGCAAAATTAATACTTTGAAAAAGTAAAAAAATGGGTCAAGCGGTAGTTGATACTTTATATTAAATATCTGTGGAACGTTTTATTTTACTTTTATCACATATACACTAACTGATATAATATCTGAACCATTAAATCTTAGATTTTATAGCCAATAGTTACCTGAATGGAAACAGATATTCTGCTAAATGTGTTCTTGGCTATCGCCGTAGACAATTTGGCAGATGCCGAATCATTAACAAATATAGAGAAAGAAGAAGGTGTAAGTATTAAAAACTATACAATTAAATTCATTTCAAACCACGATACAAGAAGTAAAGATAACAATTATTTAATTAAAGTAATCAATCATAATAAAATAAATATTGAAATAATTTTTAGCAAGCTCCGGAAGAAAAAGAAGGTGGTAGTGTTGTAGCTGAAGGCGGGCAAGCGGATACAGATGATGAATATATTCATGATGAAGATGTATATACTAGTGATAAGTATGTTACAGATTAAAAAACATTAATTCATTAATTGTTAAAAAGTTAGAATAAAAACTATGTAGTAGCCAATAATTCTTTGAACAAGAGTAATAGATTGAAATAAGAAGTATTATAGGAACACTAACACGAACTGTCATAGGAATCAAGGTTCGCCGTGTCAAGTATTTATAAGTTGTTATACTTGGCGAACGATAAATATTGATATTGCAAAATTGTATTTATGAAACTTTAAAATAATTGTGACATTCGTGCCTCTAAATGTAATGATATAATATAATTTGTAAAATATAGTTCAGAAAGGGAATACGAAGAAGGTTCGGAAGGTGAGAACCAAGATGAAATAGATGAACAGGATGAGATAGTTGAAGATGAGGAAACAGAGGAGAGGCTGGAGGAGGAACAAGAACAAGAGGACGTGGATATGATGGACAGCTACCAGAGGAATCATATAGGTAAGAATAAATGTAGGTTAAAAGAAATATATGAAGTACTTGATTATGATAAAAGTGGATTTAGTTACATGAAGTATTGATTGTTTGAGAGAATATTAATTCATATAATATATTGTTTAATTTTAATTGAATGTATGTTTGTGTGTATAAAAAATTGGAAATGTATTGGCAAACTGAGTGCGATCAAAAACTATTGAACTGATTTATTCAACAACAAGGAGAAATAAATATATTTGAAAAGGGTTTTGTATTAGTAAAGAATTTATAATTACCAACAAATGCATTGTTAAATGCTGAAGAGATAAAACCCGCAGCGGTTGAAAGCCTCTGCAAAGCTAACCACAGTAAAATAGTGAACACAGATTACGAAGAAGAGCCGCGTTTGAAACGCAAGCCGACCACGTCCTCGGCTCGGCCGCGCAGGCTCTCTGAGGTCGATATCCAGAACTCCGCCAAACCGATACCCGACGCTTCTTCATTCTTCATATTTTCCAAAACCAACAGGTTAGGGCCCCCGGCGACGCTCGCTTTACTCACTCTCACTTTATTTAGATGTTTCTTTCTTATCTGCATTTTAATTTTCCGATTTGACGATAGCTTTACTATCTTAACCGGCACTTCTCACTTCACACCTGTTTATTTTTGTTTTGATTTCGGTTTCTATGCGATTGACGGCAACTTATACACTTACGCCTGTGTTATATTATTTACGGCTATTTTTTTTTATGTATACTACGGTACTTTATCACGATCCGATCACGTAGCGACACGCGAGGTTCCCGGCTAGGCACGACACGTAATAATGGATTTAAGTAGACTATTGAATTATGTTTCTATCGAAGACGGCGGCGAGGAGGAGGAAGGGAAACTAGTAACGGCCCGCCCGCGGCGGATGTCCGAACTGAATATGCCCAATCAGACGCCGCCGATACCGAACGCTAGTAGTTTCTTCGTATTCTCACCGACGAACAGGTGATCGGCGATAGAAACCCCGTGTCTCATTGTAAACCAATTGGCGTTGTCTGCTACACTTTCCGATCTGTCAAATGTGCTATCCCGCTCAATGCTCGTTCCTCTTTGCACGTCTGTTCCCCTTGTATTATATTATTGCCGAAATCCTCTGAAACTAAATTTCAACAATGAGATTACAGGGTGAAGGTGTTCAGTAGATAGGCTTTAGTTCGATTTAAAGTGAGCATGATTTAGAAGAATAGATTTTAGATAGATGATACATTTATATAACACTGTATTACACTTTCTTGATATGACATTCTTATCAATTTTATTTTGCATGTTTTATATTATCTCTACTATTATTTATTTATCTTATAACTATCGTATTGCATGTATATGCTTACTTTCATGGAAATGCTTTTGTGTTTAAATGTGTAATTTTGATACCAAAATTCTTCTCTTTTTATGATTATCGGTGTTGTGTTCGTTTCATTGTCGTTTATATTTTCATTATTGTAACGATGTGCCTGGTGTTAGGTTTCGGGTGTTATGCTACAAGATGTCGGCGTCATCGACGTTCGGAAACATTATATTGGTGT
The DNA here is from genome assembly GCA_907164665.1 of Colias nastes. Taxonomy (NCBI): domain Eukaryota; kingdom Metazoa; phylum Arthropoda; class Insecta; order Lepidoptera; family Pieridae; genus Colias; species Colias nastes. Next base: position 13,354 of record CAJQZM010037020.1, on the reverse strand, counting down.
GCATCATGCTGTCGTCCGCCATGTTGGCGGCTGAGGATCCGTTGGATGCAGCACAAAAGGGATTCAGGAATTATGTAAGGCAAATGATATTTTTATCTAACACATATTTAAACTTTTAGTACTTTTAAGTTAGTTATAAAAGTGAAAAAGGACCAATACCTAATCTTTATTTTGCAAAAGCATAGGAAAACAGCTATTTATAAGCCTTAAATTACAAGCAATGGCTGTTCTTCAATACATTATCGATGTAATTTCAATTAATAACGCATTACCATGTATTTGCATGAGAAATCTATGATCACATAATAAAGAAGCTACTTTGTATAAACAAAAACTTACAGCACTTCTAAATATATTTGTGTGTTTTATGTCTATTTGTGAACTATTTATTGCCCCATTATTATATTGTCATAAATAATATATGACATTACTTAACAAAAACATTGTAACCCGTAGCTCCTAAGCCAGTTTGACATCTTCTTCACGGGCATCTTCACGCTGGAGCTGTTCCTGAAGCTGGTGACGTACGGACTAGTGTTGCACCCGGGCTCCTTCCTGCGCTCCGCCTTCAACGTGCTTGATATGCTCGTTGTTTGTGTCTCCCTCATCTCTATGAGCTTCAAGTGAGTGCAATATGTCTCTTTCTAAGCCTCCTTCATTACTAAAAACTTCAAGTGAATTTTCCATCTGTAAGATTCCCTCATAACCTACATTTTTGTAGGATAGTAATCAAATAGTTCTCATACTCAACAAAAAAGTACTAAATAACTATACAGTAATATTCAATAACATACTTTTTTCCGTTACATAATTGTTCTAATATTACAAAGATTAATTTAACATATTTGCACATTTTAAATGGTTAGGCCTTTCATTCACACAAATCATATTATACATCTTAACAAATCATAAACATGTACACATACCGGTATAACACTATCATTTTTATATCTTCCAGGTCCGGTAGTATATCGGTGGTGAAAATATTACGAGTGTTCAGGGTGTTAAGGCCGCTTAGGGCCATCAACAGGGCCAAAGGTCTCAAGGTCAGTATTATTATCAGTTTCAATCTTTCACAAATTGCATTAAAATAATATATCTAAAATAAATTCAAGATTTGATATAACTACTATTAATAGAATGGGGTTTGAAACTTTGAAAGAATTAATGATAAATAAGAAATAATGAGTTTGATCTGAAACTAGAATACTGTCAACAAGCACCTGATACACATTTTACCTGATTGTAGCACGTTGTTCAGTGCGTGATCGTTGCCATCAAAACGATCGGCAACATATTATTGGTAACGTCCTTACTGCAGTTCATGTTCGCAGTCATGGGAGTGCAAATGTTCAAGGTAGGGGGCACTTTGTTAAGCGATCTACTCCTCGTACAGTCTCATCACGTGTGCCAGTTTATAATTATCACAGAAATATCACTATGTTCATTTCTACTTACACGATCTTTTACACCTTTGGGTACTTCTGGGCTTCTCTTCTCATCCAGTCTTTTGTGTTTTTCTTTTTCCATCTTCATGGTTTTTGTCTTTGCATGTGTTTATATTGTGTTAATACTATTATTTCTATACTTTTTATACCTTTACTTTATCTTCGTGTGTTTCATTTCATCATCTTTTATTTCTTAACACTGATTTATAAAATATTATACGAAATTAATTTTCAACGGCCAACGCATTAACAATTACGTTTCCAACTTCATCGTAACCCAAAGGTGTACTGGACAGTTCCAAACCGACCAGACTAATAACCCCGAAGTTTCATAGAACATAACCATTCCCCCTACCTTGGCGTTTAGTAGATTATTATCGATCAGGTGTCTAACAATACACGTTAATACCTACGTAGATACCATAATATTACCAGAGTTCATGTAAAAGCTCAATGTATTAAAATGTGGTTGCTTTTGCCCCTATGTCCCGTCGCTGCGTGCTGGCCCGGACCCTTGCCCGGTAACGTATGTCCACGAACTAACTCGCACGATCCTGTAGTATGTGGTCAAATGTGTGATAGTAGCGATTAAGACGATAGGAAATATTATGCTAGTTACGTATTTATTGCAATTTATGTTCGCTGTCGTTGGTGTACAGTTGTTTAAGGTAAGAGTTTAACTGTGACAAGTAGGTGATGGCTTTTAATGTTTCATGTCAATTGGTATTTGCAAATTTAATTGTGTATGTTTATTTCAAAAATAAATCTATTGGACGACACTAATGATTAACGTTTTGTTCGAAACTAATTTGATTAATCAATAATTTAACAGCAGTTCTTGCGATTGAAATTAAAGATGTTTTATTTTTGACATATAAGATAAAAAATAAAATAAACATTGAATTAAATTGAACAGCTTTTAATAATGTGTTAAAAATAACTTTTTTAAATGTTAGCGAATAATTATCAAAGCCTCTAAAAGAATAATGAATCAAATTAAATATTTGTTAACTAGCTTGTCGCATGATTATTGATTAACTCTTATTAATTCTTATAAAACGATTGAATACAAAGTTTTGTTTCAGGGTAAATTTTTTAAATGTAATGATATTTCCAAAATGACAAAAGAAGAATGTCAGTAAGTATAAATAAATATTTTTTCGAAGTTTTGACTTGGCACTGTGACAAGGTTTTTATCAAGTTAATGTTATTCCAGGGGAACATACTTAGTGTTTGAAAACCGTAATTATGTTGTAAGAGATAGAGAATGGAAGAGAAATGATTTCCATTTCGATAATGTTATGAAAGGGATGCTCACTCTCTTCACTGTATCCACTTTTGAAGGATGGCCAGGGTACGTTCATATATAGATGATTTAATTAATTTATCATAAGATAAAATTATTTGGAATACAGTTAATTTTTGTTTATTTCAGGTTACTATATGTATCTATAGATTCAAATGCTGAGGACCGAGGTCCTATCACTAACTTCCGTCCAATTGTCGCTGCGTACTATATTATTTATATTATTATAATTGCCTTCTTTATGGTAGGTACCAAAATATGAAATATAGTGAACATATTTCAACAAAAAGAAGAAAAGTTAAAAGTTATAACTATAATATTTTAGGTGAATATATTCGTCGGTTTCGTCATAGTGACATTCCAGAACGAGGGTGAGCAAGAGTATAAGAACTGTGAGTTAGATAAGAATCAGAGGAATTGCATAGAATTCGCTTTAAAAGCTAAACCTATAAGGAGGTAAGTACTGTTAAAAAGTTGGGAAAAAGTTACACAAGCAATAATAAAACATGTTTCTACTCATTGCTTTATTTATTCAATTTCAAATGATCTTTCAAGTTCAATTTCAGTTATATTTTGAAAGTTTTCTATATCAAGTTAATAAAATCATTTTAAAAGATTTTGAACAAAAATTTTCTTAATTAAATTTCGCTACTTGTAAGCATTCCATATTCCTGCAAACAGTTCAATACCGAAAAGTGAAAAATAAAACCATATAGACAAATAACGACGTTGTTATTCAAAAGACGAATCGTTAGAAGCTATTTAAAATACCCATTTAAAAAACCCAGTTAAAAGTCACTAGAAACTATTTAAAATTTATATTTCTAAAAAAAGTGACTGACATAGTAAATCAATAACGAATCTAAAAATCGCTATCCACCAAACCAGATACATCCCGAAGCACCGCATCCAGTACAAGGTGTGGTGGTTCGTGACGTCACAACCCTTCGAGTATGCGATCTTCGTATTGATCATGATCAACACGATCACGCTCGCTATGAAGTACCACAACCAACCGGCGGAGTATAGCAAAGCGTTGGATTTGCTGAATATGATATTCACCGCGGTTTTTGCTTTGGAGTTTATTTTCAAACTCGCCGCTTTTAGGTTTAAGGTACGTGTTACTGTGTAAGGTCTTTTCGTTTCTTTTATGAGTAATTCTACTGATATATTTGTTATATTACGTCTTCTTCATAATATTGATTGGTATTAAGAAACTAAATTACGTTTAAATATACGGATATGTAAGTTATTCTCAAATCGATAAATTAAAAAAAAATACTATTAATTTTACTTCTTTGCATAAGCTAATGTGAATTCCATTTCTTAATCAGCTTTAAGTGGACTTCCTTCTTGTATTAAAACAGATTTGAAATAAAATGCAGCATCTATTGCATAGGTTAACAAATAATCATCAATATACAATACATTTTCAGAACTACTTCGGAGACGCTTGGAACACATTCGATTTCATCATAGTATTGGGCAGCATCATAGACATCGTTGTGTCTCAAGTAAACGAACTTAAGAATCAGGTAACTGCACTCAGCACTTAGACAGACACTCGGTAACACGTTGTTTTGTAGATAATGGTGCAGAAGTAGATTCTATATTATTATTGTAACTATGTATTTCTCTTTATAGCCAATATTTAATCTTATGCTCTCAGTGCTTATCTTTTCTTTTTTCTTTTATAATTTTCATAATATGATTAACATTATTTTATTTTATAGTATGATATCCCGTCATTTTTGTTACAAATTTTAATTTTAAAACTTTTAGTATAATTCACAAAAATCTAAATATTCTTCTAAATATTAAAAAACTGCACCATTAGAATCAAAACAACAAAGTTACTGTCCCGAGCATGGACGACATGGATGTTGTAATAACAACGGTATTTAGATGTTGTAGTTACTGATCGAACGTGTTTCAGGGGAGTGGCCCGCCGAGAGCGCACGTTGTTAAGGTAAGGGTAATCGATGTTTTTGATGACTTGATCAAAAATTGCGATGAATTTAATATAGAAAATGGGGTAGATGATGTTAATTTTGAAGTAGTAAGTAGTAACTAAAAGGGACTTTGGTGACGCGATTATTCGTGATGAAAATGAATTTTGCTTGAAGGATAGTTTAAGCATTTCTCAGGTTAAAGTTTTTGATACAGTTCTACCCATTCTTTATAACCATGAAATAGAGAACCGTAATACAATTTAATTTTATACAATAGAACCGATTAAATCTATGTATTATTGAATTGAAAACAATTTTCGAATTAAGTAGGAGATTTTAATAAAATGAATTTTTGATCAAGTCTACTTTACAATATTCAAAACAATATTATTATGACTTTTAAAATTCTTATCTTCTAGTCTCTGAAACTTTCGTCAATGTAACTAATGGTTCTAAGCTTTGTATGTTGTCGACTTTTCAAAAGGCTTTTGGTGTCGAAGTATGGGACAGTAACGGTGAATAATTAGTCCATGATAGCACTACACGCTCAAAACACTTTAACATGATCACACACTAAAACAAAGTGCTTTTAATATAAATAAAGAAGAAACTATTGGACGTATCGTTCAATTTGCTTCAAATAAACATAGACACTGTAATATTACAATAGTTTTGGCTAAAGTAAAGTGCTTAAGCACTGTAGATAAATCACAAGTCTCAATAAATACACAGAGACCGCTCAAAATGCTCAATTCACAAAGCTTTCACCATGGCTACTTAAATATTAAATTACTTATTGAAATAAAATCAACTACTAGTATGATATTTTAAATACTACTGTATATTTAATAATATGAGGATGTGTGAACAAGTTAACATAGGCCACAATGAGGCAGGAATCAATTTAAATTCAAATTTTTATTTCAAATCATGATAATATTTTTCTTGTTTTTAAAATTGGTAATGTACCTAATATCACATATTACAGCAGTATTCTAACATTTTTAAAGCTCAAACTCAATTTTAAATTCTCTCAAAGCACTGTTATTACAATAACTCAATATTCAACAAATTTGATCTCAATTAGTGTTCACTTACAAAAACACCGCTATTATTAAATTTGATCTATTTAATTTTTTATCATTTGAATGCTCAAATGATGAATGAAACTCGAGGCGGGTTCGAGACCCGTCTCGTGATCAATTTTTTATATTCTTTAATAATTTATACCACTATTATCCCAAAAACACCATCACCACATTCCAGGAGAGCTCGATACCATCCATAAACTTCTTCCGTCTCTTCCGAGTGATGCGTTTGGTGAAGCTCCTCTCTCGTGGTGAGGGCATCCGGACCTTGCTGTGGACCTTCATCAAGTCCTTCCAAGCGCTGCCATATGTGGCTCTGCTGATATTGATGCTGTTCTTCATTTATGCTGTTGTGGGGATGCAGGTATGTTGCTGGAATTATATTATCATGGTAACTAGTTAAATTAATTTTTACTTTGCATCGTTTTTTACTTCATCTGTCTCAACTCTCAAGATTTACCTAGGATCGATATAATAGAGTCACTTTTACTTTTTATTGGCAATTCTCTTGGTGTAAAGTCAAATAAAAATACCTCCTGTGAAATTTAAAAAAACGGGCGATAAACAAGATCATATTTTTTTTAAATGGATTTAAAAAAATCTGTCTTTTACAAATTTCAGGTGTTTGGTAAAATAGCAATAGACGACGAAACGCCGATAACACGCAACAATCACTTCCAGACGTTCCCACAAGCCATCCTTGTTTTATTCAGATCTGCTACAGGTAAACCTTACAATAATTAGAACATTCTAGAATTATTATATTCGGTTGTTTTTTAATGTTAATCTTATGAAACTTCTATTAGTGGTATTTACAAAAATCTATATTTAGGTGATGTCAATGATATTTTTAACATTTTCTGATTCTTTTTAACTCTTCAGGTAAACATGATCACTTGTTAACGCGTCTTCTTAAATATTTCAAATTTTAACGTAACCTGCGTATTTGAAATTAAAATTTTGTTATGTGTCTTATCGTTAAATTAAACTTTTGTTTTAATTATTGGATGATTTATACCTATAGTGACGTCATCGTCGCAAACATTATTAAATTGTGGTCGACAGGGTAACATCACACATCTCGACTTTACGCACTAATCTTTACGTGTATTACTTTCGTGAACACTGCAATATTGCCGTGATCAACTTTACCATCTCGCTTGCAGTGTAATGACACACATCCCATCACTACATGTTACACAGTACAAAACTAAGGTAAACGCAGCTATCAACGACCCATCGAAAATCTGAAGGTATTACCGACCTATAAAAGTAATTCGAAATTTAAACGTTTCCAGAACTATTCTAGCTATAGGTAGGCAAAGTTATACACGAATGTATTACTTGAGCATCGTATACTTTTACGTTAGTGTGAATAACTGTGCAAAAAAGAGTTAAAATACGTAAGTTGCTGCGGGGTAGCGTGGACGCAGGACGTGTCATACTGTTCCGTTGTTCCTTCGGGTAAGTACTGTGATTTATCTTTTTAAGACATTTACAAACAAATGACATCTATTCTTTAATTTATATTACTAAATGTCAATGCATTTAAGTGTCAACTTTTCATTTCTTACAACATTTTATTAATAAAAAGTAATTTGAAACGATAAAACTTTAAATTAAAATGGGACGGTGTTAGCTTCACCAGTTTAAGTCGTGGCAGGTATCAACGACCCGTAAGTCGGCAATGGCAGCAACGTAACTTTTTGTTTTAATTTTCTTTTATGTTATTGTATCACACTAACACAAGTGGTTTTATGGACCAGTTTAAATTTAAGCTATGAGTCTTCATAAAAATCTATTAGCGACTAAACTTTTTTGTCTAGTGTTTACCTTTTAGCGTTGTCAATTTATACAAAGTTATGATATTTTTCGAGGATCGATATCGAATAGTTACAGTAGTAAATCATTGTTTTTTTGTTCAAACAATATGCATTTGTTCATATTTTGTATGACATTAATCAATTATAATCTATTTTATAGTCTGATGGTCAAATGAATTAAAATAACCATTTTTTTATGGGTCGGTAATACAATTTAGGTTTATACTTACATACTTTATTACCGACCCATGTGGGTCGGCAATAGCAACTATAGGAAGCTATTACCGATCGAATATAGATTGTTTAGTTTCTCATCTACAAATTCAAATTCAAATTGCTTTATTTGCAGAATGTAGAATAAAGATGTTTGTAGATACAGATAATATTGATCCTTAAACATTCTGCTCGTAGTTGAGCGTGCAAATATATTTTTACTACTTTTATGACATAATAGGTGCCTATTAAAAAATGCTTCTTCATGGTTAAATTAACATAAAACATATAATTATATTTTTTTCCAGAAATATGGAGCCCCAAAAAAGTAAAAATATACAGTAAAACACAACTCGCCGAAGCAATCAATCAAATAGCATAAGGAAATATCCTAGAGTTTGAAATCCTTAATTTAATATATGTACATATATTAATAGTATTATGTTGATTAATTTAAAAGTTTATAATTATTTAGTTCATTACTAAGAAGTACTCATTTGTTTTATTAAAAATAACTATAATAAAAAAATACGAATATATTTGCATTTTTATTTCATTTTATTAAGATCGGTAATCATCATCATCACTAGCTTCTATACATTCCATTGCTGGAAAAAGGCCTCCTCTCACATACGATCGGGAATAGCTGCATAAAAATCGTTAATAGCTTCATAGCCGTTTTTATGGGTCGGTAATTGCAACAATCGACTAAGTCACATTGTAAATTATTTTTTACAAGATAATCCTTTATTAGAATGTATTTGCTTCAATAAAAACATTTTTTATACATAACACTAGCATATAAAATGAAACTATAAATCTTTAGAAGAACCAGTATACTTTAAAAATATGGTTGATTTGAAAATTGCCTTAGAGGGGTCGTTAATACCTGCGTTTACCTTATACTGTGTAACATTATCGCGTCGTCTAACGTCGTAACTTCACGCATCTCGCACGCTCGTCTATTTACTCTGTCGGTTTTTTTTCCTTACTCACTCTGGTCTATGACGCCATAATATCGCGTTAATACATTTATTATGCCGTACTATAAGTGTACGATATTGTCGTGCTAAGGCGAGGCGTGGCAGGACATAATGATGGGCGTGTCCCCCGAGCCGGAGGTGCGCTGCGACGCCAACTACCGCGACGAGGGCGACGACGCGGCCGGCTCGTGCGGCAGCGTGCTCGCCTTCCCCTACTTCATCTCCTTCTACGTGCTCTGCTCCTTTTTGGTGAGCCACACACACACACACACACTGCCCCAAAAACGTTATACCACAAACACAACCGTATTGCAGTCACGCCGCATTGACTAACACACACCAAGCCACAACAAACTCACAATACCGCGCCATAAATACACAATATAAAACACCTAAAAATACAACACACTCATTACATACACACAAATTTCATTGTGAAATTTCATTTGATATTTGTCACGAACGATAACTTAATTTTAAAACTACCTTACAGATTATAAATTTGTTCGTCGCCGTCATTATGGATAACTTCGACTATTTAACTAGAGACTGGTCAATCCTGGGACCACACCACTTAGATGAATTTATAAGGTAATCTTCAATTAATTATTAATAAACAATAATCATAATTCGATTCATTTTCTCATTTAAATATATTGTAATTTCAGATTATGGAGCGAATACGATCCTGATGCAAAGGGTCGAATAAAACATTTAGATGTAGTTACTTTGTTAAGGAAAATTAGTCCGCCTTTAGGTAAGTTTTAAGTGTATTAAATTTAATGTAATACGTTACTAGTTGTTTTGTCTTCCTCTTATCACAAAGAGGTATGAAAAATAGATATTGTCCAATATTCAGCCTTACCTGATGTGCACAAAATTTCATGAGAATCGTACAACCCTTTCGAAGGAGTATAGGAACGAACATTGTGACACGAGAATTTTATAATATTTTTGCACATACTGCTCAAATGATACTGTTTTTCAGCGCCACCTTTAATTTTTTTTTCACATCTATCATACTACCACTTCCAAACATCCTGTGAAAATTTCTACTCCTAAGAAATCACTCTGTATACATATGCAGGCTGTTATTTGTTACATGTTATAATAATTTGTAATGATAATATTATATTGGCAAGGTTTCGGCAAGTTATGTCCGCACCGCGTGGCGTGCAAGCGTCTCGTCTCCATGAACATGCCGCTCAATTCTGACGGCACTGTGCTGTTCAACGCCACGCTATTTGCTGTTGTAAGAACTTCGCTCAAGATTAAAACTGAAGGTAATCTAATAATGCATTTTTACAGATGTTTCTCCGTTTTATTTTATGTCTTATAATACTAGGTTCTAAGTTTCTTTATCACCATTTTTTCCCACGACTCTCAAAAGATCCTGTCCTTTTTATTATCTTTCCCTTTTTTTTGCCATGTCCATCTTGCCTTGTTTAAATTCTTTCAGATTTATTTTCACCGTTACTTTTCTTCCTTTTGTTGCATCTTCACAAGCCCCTTATAATTAATTTGATTAATATTAAAAATTCGTAATCTGACTATTTTTTACGTTTTCAAGTTCTTTGAATAGTTTTAGTTGTATTTCGTTTTTTGAACATGTTGCATGACACTAGAAATTAACAAACATCATATACCCGCAGGCAACATAGACGACTGCAACACAGAACTAAGAGCAGTAATCAAAAAGATCTGGAAGCGCACATCACCAAAACTGCTCGACCAAGTTGTACCACCGCCAGGAGACCCGAATGAGATAACAGTTGGAAAGTTTTACGCTACTTTCCTCATACAAGATTACTTCAGAAGGTAAGATAAGCTTCTCTGAGAAATCGTGACTAAATTCTTAATGCCCAGTGTCGACTAATTGATACAATTTTTATGAGATGCCATTCTTATGTTGTGGAATTCGATTTTCTTACGAGTGGTCTAATTCTGACATTATTTCAACAAAATACAGCCCTCCGTAAAAAAAACGAATCAGTTAACAGTATAGGAATGGTAAAGTATTTAATTAAACATAACTTGTTATATAAGTACATAGGTAAGATACAAATTTTATATCTTCAAAATTATTTTTAAGCGCACTCAATTTTTTACTATTTTAATTGGTTTTCTAATGTTTGAATTATTGATATTATTTAACCTTGTTTATTTATGTTCAGTTCAGTTTAACACTGACGTGATATTTTTGTTCCATAGGAATCACGCGTAAGTAACGCATCAGACAAAGTATGTTGTTAGGCAACAGAATGTACCCTTTTAGTTGTAAACTCTCGGCAGTTGGTATAGAGACTGGTGTCGCTAGAACTGAATTTAATGCTACGAAACAGATCATTGGAGGAGTTGATTGTATAGATGTTTTCGATTGTACCCCGCATGGTCCCGAGAGATTTCACGAAGTTAATACTTTATTACCTTTAAACGTTTTGGCGCCTTTGACCGAACCCTTCACTAAGCTAACTCCTTCAGAACTGTAAACAGGCATGTTACTCGGAATATGCTCCGATTTATTATCGATCTCCCGATTTTTTCATTTATTTTTCGTTCAAATGCCTCACGTATTACATTTATTCAATGTTGTGTTCTTTGTGATTATTTTTTATTTTATTCACGTGTTAGTTTTGAATCAGTGTCATCAATTATCGCTCACTCGTCGGAAATTTCAACGAATAGATGGTTTTCGCCTAACAAAATAGAAGCTTAAGATTTTGATCGAGATTTTAATACAACACATTGCAAATTAGCATATTAGAGGAATCAACTAGTTGCAACTAGTTGCAGACTAGCTTAGCTCTCAGATATAATAATACATTTGCACTAGCTTTTATTTTGGGATAAAATGTAAGTATTTATCTACCTCTGAATGAAGCTTATCCTGATTTCCTGGGTCCATTGGAAGAAACATAAATACAAATAAAATGCACATATTTGAAAAAAGTACACTACACTTAGACAAACGTCATTTCAATCAGGTTCTTTGATAGCAAACAAAAATCTTGATCATTAAATTTACATACAAAAAATATAGGAAAAATAAATAGTTCCTTTTCCAAATCAATTCCCTAAACACACAACACCAGGAAAGCAGGATACCACCAACCAAATTTTGACTCAAATATATCGGGTAAAGGTTCAAAAAGCGCAAAGAGCAAGAGACCAGGGCCAATGCTGGAGAAGTGGCACAGCAGATGACGTTACAGGCTGGACTCAGGACGTTACATGAAGCGGGGCCGGAACTAAAGAGGGCTATATCTGGATGTTTGGATGATGTGGATGCTAATCTCGATCTGCCGATGCATAGGGTAAGAATGAAGATTTCGGTTTATGATCTATAATAAGGATGTAGTTGTGATTCGATTGTATGGATTTCGACTTTCATTTAAATGATCTGGGAATGGAATATTATCATGTAGTTGTGACGTTGAGATAGGTGATTTTGGCTTTAATTTTGATGATCTATGATGAAAATATTTACATGTAGTTGTGATTTGGAGACTAGATTAAATTTTGATGATCTATGAATGGAATATGGTCATGTAGTTGTGGATATTGCGATAGATGATTTTGGTTATATTTTGATGATCTATGATAAGAAATTGTACGCCTAAACAAGGCTACTTTCTGAACAAATAAGTAATGCAGAAATAGATGTAGATGCAAAAGTATTATTATTGAACATTTTAATTTTACAGCGAAACCATTCATTATTTGGTGGTGTTTGGTCAAGTATACGACGTCACGGCCCTAATAGAAATAATATGAACAGACCACGGAAACCAGGAGAGCCTCCATTAGGTACGTTATTATATGGATAAAATGTAAAATAAACTTGCGTTTGATTATTTTTCGTTATTTAAAGTATCCTTTGAATTTGCAGAAGCTGTTGGTAATCATCTTAGTTCTATGATGCAAAAGGAATATGGAGTCGGACCACTGCCTCTCACACCTAACTTGTAAGTATTATTTTTTTTTTAGATTTACTAGTGGGAGAATAGTTTTTAATTGTCTTTAATAATATACAGGGCGAACGGACAGCCAAAAGAACAGATACCGATGCGGCCGTTAATATTAAATGGAGAATCGGAAAAGATATACCAAGTGCTCGAGTAAGTACTTACTACAGTAACAAGTAGTATAATAAAGTGTAATAACAAATTTGATGGTTATAATACGAGTAAACTCATGGAACATCGCTTATTGTATTGCAGAAGAACAACAAACAATCTAAAGAACGCTATTTATCAAGGTAGTTAACGTGTGATTTTCGAGTGATTTCCGTAGCCTAGCCCTTCCGCACTAACACTAACTAACTAACCACTAACGCCTTGCGCACGCTCACCGGACAGCAACCAGCGGGCCAACTACCCGGAGATGCTCGGTCAGATCGGTCTCGCGTTCGGCTGCGTCAACTACTTATCCACCCCCGACCCTACGGCAAAACCTAGCGTGCGACAGAAGATACATCCAGAAGAAAACGCCTCAATAGAGAAATTGACTTTACCTCGCGTTGCGTCTCCCGAAGAAAAGTC
>CAJQZM010037019.1:55660-88558 GCA_907164665.1 Colias nastes | reverse complement strand
TATGAGACACAAATTAAACATCCACCCACTTTTCACAACATTTTTTTATGTGTCATTCATTCAGTTATTTGTATAATGTGGATTAATTATACTTAAAATGATCAATGTGGATTATTTTGTCTAGATTAAACATTTAAAAAAAAAGAATAAATAAGAAAAATATTACACAGATTATAAAAAAAAAGAATAAATAAGAAAAATATTTAAATAAAGTTATCCATTGACCTTAATAAATTCATAGGGACCATTTCAAGTAATAATTATTCAATTACATTTTTTCCTATAGTAAATATCCATGGCAAGATAAATTTTGAAATTTAGCATTATTGGTCTGATCTCTAGCATTTAAACTGCATAACTATTACAAATTGCAGAACTCTTAAATCCTTAATTTTGAAACCATGCCAACAACCATCTGAATCTAATACAAATCAGAATCATTTACAATTTACAAGTAACTTATAAATTGCTCTACAGCCCTAAAAATTGTTCACTTCTTTCAACCTTTCTTGATGCGTCATTTAGTACCTATGTGTCATTTACTTATCGCTAATGCTCTAAATCCAATGTATCTCTATGCTAGAAATGAATATGAAATAAATATCCCTTACATAAGAGGAAATATTTATTAAAAAAATTGTACCAAATAATATTCTGAAATAAAAGTTGAATGTGCTTTAAATTAGTCAAAGGGGAAGGATAATAGAATCATGGCATTTCCTCAATTATACAAAGGATATATTAGATTTATTAGGATCCAAATTACAATACATTGCTGCTGTGATATGTGATATTTAGGGTGCACTTCCACCAATAATGTGTGGAATATGTTTGTAAATAACCAATCATATTGCTTCAAATGCTATACGCTTCAAACTTCAAGCTAGATGAAGCAATATTGTTGGCTTTTACAAACACACTGCTTGCGTCTACGACCACAAAGTCAAAGGAAATTAGTTTCTCCAAAAAATGATACCATAAAATCGCTCTGCTGCGACATGAAAGAAAAACAAACAAGTATTATAAATGAAAATATATGTATTTATTATTATTCACAAGGATTCGTCTCTCGCCACGGCTTTGTCTGGTTTTAAGGGGATGAAAAAGTATAGGAAAAATATTTTCGTTGTTTTTGTGTGACCTGAGATAAATTTCCAATTAATCAACTTTTTAGAGGATTAAATGGACATGATCAGCAAAAATTTGAGAACAGAATAGTAACGGTAGTTTTGAGTATACCATAACAACAAAGGTTCGTCATAGTATTTTTTTCTTCCAGGAAGCGAATGCTCTAGGCGAGCTGCTGGGATGGCTAAAAGACACCCCACACCTGATGGCGCTCTGCCTCTTGCTAGGTGACGACCACATGCCGCCATCCCTACCGTCTGCTCTCGTTGCCGGGTTGTATGGAAGCTGTAGATCACCATTGGACAGGACTCGTCTGTTGGCCGTCATCCGTTTTTTGATTAAACACCAGATGGCGCCGTCGAGTGATCCTAGAAAGTAAGTTACTTAAAGATTAATTTATGTAAATAGTAAATATTAAATTACGTATTTTGGCTTGATACTAAAGCACTTCTGAAGGAAATAGACTCCAAGTGTTTTGCTAATTACCCCAATGTAGATGCTGCCAACTTCTTACTTTTTAAACGAAATGTGATTCTCTGCTCTATTCTACGAGTGGTACTAATATTAAAAATGCGAAATTTGTGAGGTTGTAATGTAAAACCACTTGACTTTGAACTTTAAACACGATTTTGATGATACTTGACCTGGTTTTGTTTTGAACGTCGCTTGGTCCACGTGAAACCGCGCGCTATAGCTTATCTTCCATAAGTGGTGTATTTATGATTTACTTGGGTGTAAAAAAAAAAATAACCAACCAGTACCAACAGCTCGGTTTAAAATGAAAAAGCGCTATCTCATGCAATGACGAATTTCGTCAACTCTCGATGTTTGTGATGGATGGTCTTACAGACACCTTTGTGTTGATTATTTTCTCTTAGTTATTTAAATATCTTAAAGCTATTTTTACTGTGAAGTTTACAAGTATTTGATACATATTTATCGAAGGTTTTTTGATGCAGACAATTGGAATATTCGCGTGTTTGTAGCTAAAAAGGCCCTGGATTATTTCGCCACTTTCCAACTCACTCGTAAAAGTAGTTTTGCTAGAGTCTGTAATAGAAGGCAAGAATTTTGGCATAGAATTTAAGACAAATAATTACAGCTCATTACTAGACTTCAATAAAAAGTCTATTACTAAATCCGCAAAAACTACAGGTGATGTCAGAATTCAATATTTTCCTCAACAAAAAGTGCACTTGCAATATGGAAAATGAATCTGCATACAATTAACAACGGAGTTACGACATTAGACAATAATCGACCTTGAATCTTCATCCACACAGCTGACATAGTATATCATCTATATTCTATACTGACGTAATACAGTAATGAACATGATTTGATACTAATCGCATGCGACAGCTGTTACACGGTAATCTGAGCTAAGTCGATCGCTGTATAATTTGTGGAATGCGTAATTTTACACCTATTGGCGAATATATTAAGTGGTCTCATCCAGCTGTAAAATAACTAGCTAGATCCCGTGGCTTTATTCATCAGGTACCTGGCAAAAAAGTAGACATGAGCCTATCCAGATTATTTTATATTTGTCAACAAAAAATTTAAGAGATTCGATTAGCTGAAAGAATAACAAACATCTATAGATTCTTACAAAATTTCGCCTTTATGGGAAGTAGGGTAGATGTGGTACTCTTTTGGTAAATAAAAAAACTGGAAACAAATAAATCCTACAGGATTAAGGATTATCTATATTGGATTAACATTCCTTGCTAAGCTTATTATATTCTTGTACAAAACATCATGGCATCCCTGGAGTAGGTTAAAAATATGATTGTCATTAAATTCTATATGTAAGTAGTTGGTTTTCGGGATTTTATTGTCATCTATACGAACAGAAATTGTTCAGTTTTATGTTTCGGCTGCATTCCCTTGTTCAGTGCCAACTCCCAAACGTTACATCATATTTTGTGAATGTGTCGGATATCAGTCTCCACCTACTAGCTTTCCGCTCGCGTCTATGCCCTTTCTTCTAAACGTATTTAATTATATACTAAAACTTTCTTCTAACCACGCTATCCATTGATGAAAACACAATGAGAATCAGTGCAGTAGGTTTTGAGTTTATCGCGATCAGACAGACAGACGCGACGGAGGACTTTGGTTTATAATATGAAGTGCTTACGAGTAAAATTAAAGCTAGAAAGAACAAATCCCAATTCAGTTAAACAGGAATGTCTGCTCTGTCTCTCACTGACTTTCATGCACTGTCGTGATATGAAAGTGAGTGATTAATCTTTTACTTTCTCTAGGAAGCAGATATACAATGTGTGCGTTACATGCTAATGACTTCCGAAGATTTGGATTCGCATTCCGATTATAGCGTTGAAAATATCTAATTCAGGCACTGTTTTGAATCGTTCGTCCATCCCTCAAAAGCCGAAAGCCTCTTAAAAAAATCTTATAAGTATCTGTGGTGTAGTTATAAGTAAACGACCACATTCTCTTATTATTATAGCATTTCAAAAAAACTGTATAAGTGTGAAAGAATAAAAAAATATTATGACGAGATACAGCCCAGTGTCTTTCGCTTTAGTTAGTGTAGCGATTCTTTAAACCGCTAGGCTATACTTGAACCTATAACTGCAAATCTGCTATTTATTGCAGGTTTTTTCTATTATTTCACATATTGCAAAATTACGATTAAATCTAGAGTACCAAAATATTAATCAAAATCACAAAACATGTTCTTATGCGTTTATTCGAATCGGTCGCGGCACTATTAATCGAATAAAAATTTTTGGCGTGCAGATTATACTAAGTATAATTGGTTATGCTGCATACTGGGTCACAATATAATATGGCCTTTTTCTTTCTAGATTGTTCCGCACAAACAAATGTGCACTATCGTCGCTGTACAGTGTATACCGGGACGGTCACTCACCAGCGAGACAGTTCCTCGTGGCGGCTCTCCAGGGCCCCGTGATGGCGGTCCTGCATGAAGACGAGTTCTTCCTTGACGCTGATCCCGATAAGGCTATGGAAAGGTAAGGCTTGATGATAGATGAGTTCTATGGATTTGAAGTGAAATGAACCCTAATGCTACTAGATAGAGTTCAAAGTACTATGGAAAGGTAAGGCCAGCTCGAAGATAGAGGACTTTTATGGATTTGAAGTGAAATGAACCTTACTGCTAGGAGATAGAGTTCAAAGTTATTTGTACTCTTACATTAGTGCCATTATTAGGTTTTCGTTAAATGATTTCTTTCTCGATGCTAAGTCAAATATAATGTAAACGGTAGGTAGAGGGAAATAAACCTTGGGTTTGGGATGATGTTGAAAATTAAACTTTGTTGACTGTACCATAAAGTTGACTTTTGTTTGGCTGTTTGTAGTAATAAATAACTAATATAACAATAGCTAATATTTCAAATTATTATGTTCTGTTTAATTATTATTTGTCTATTGTTTTACTATTCTGTGGTCAGGCGTAATGATGGATCATATAAAGTTTCATATGATTGAAGATACAAAGATAAAAATAACTGCGTTAAAAACAACCGACTTCAAAAACGGAAAAGTAATAAAATTTTTATGGGACCAATTCGACACTATTCCACATCAAACAAAAAAAAGAAGCACGTAAATCGGTTCAGAAACCTCGGAGTAATCGGTGTACATACATTGGTCGCGCCAATATAAAAAATATACGTAAATATGTTCTCGATATTAAGTGGACTGTATTTAGATCAACGTGGTGTTGGCAAAAGAGGGGAAAGACAGGAACACACGGCACATACCTCATCGGAGGGAGTAGCGTCCAGAACACGCCGCTGCCACGCGGTCCGGGTCCTCCAGCTCGCGGCGGGGAAGAACGGGTCCAGTCCCACACTCCACACAAACACACACGCGGCGGTGAGCGCGACCAAGGGCCGGGGCACGGGATGCCCCGGTGGTGTTACAAAAGCACAATGCCTGATGATCTAGAGAGCCTCGTGGAAGCTCTCCGGCGGTTGAGCCGTCCGACCTTCGCGAAAAATCGGAGCGAACTGTCGACTGTCGTATGACAATCGTGATTCGTGACATAGGTACGTCACGTGGCTAGCGCTAAATAGCGCGCGGTGATTGGTTGTGCTCGTATGTAGGGAAGGATGAAGGAATACACCACAAATAATAAACATTTAATTTCTACATTTACTATTTTAATTATATTGGCGTTACCATATCCACCCGCCCTAAATGGGTCACCATTTAAAACCAATCATAAGATACAGCGAAAAACTATGACTCTAGGATCGCATAATGCGCGCGGGTTAATAAAGGTCCTAAGAGCCACGGCGATAATATAAATAACAAATTCTATGGCTCCAGGAGCGCATAATGCGAGCGGGATAATAAAATTCCTAAGAGTCACGGCGGAAACATAACTAACAAATTCTATGACTCTAGGATCGCGTAATGCGAGCGGGGTATAAAAATTCCTAAAGTCACGGCGGTATTATAACTAAGAAATTATAACGAAAGCGGTGCGAAACTTAAAATTAAACTTAACTAACTGCGGTAATATATTAATGCGATATAACTATTGTCTTGGAAGCGGACATAAACGAACGACCGGGCGAAGGTAAGTTCCCTTGGCGGTTCTAACTGTACAAACGCGCGCGACGTCGTCCTTTGAAGGATGTATTTTCTCTACGACGGCTAAAGGCCAGGTTAGGGGCGGTGCATTATCACTTATTACAACCACGACCGTTCCAGGAGTAATAGGTGTAGAAGGCGTATTCCATTTCTGCCTAACCTGCAAACCGTGTAAGTATTCCATTCTCCAACGTTTCCAAAACGACTGAACTAACTTGTCCAGTAGCGAATGCCTATCAAGCAAACTGACGTGATCAGATTTGACTTGCGGCGCGGGTAATGATAATAAAGGAGCGGTATTTAAAAAATGACTCGGTGTTAAAGCCGAGGGTTCTGCGGGGTCAGAACTCAGTACTGTCAGCGGTCGCGAGTTAAGTAAACACTCAATTTGAGTGAGAACGGTACAAAGTTCTTCATACGATAATATTTGTTGACCGATAACTCGAAACAAATGCGTTTTAATTACTTTCACCATACTTTCCCAAGCACCTCCAAAATGTGGAGAGTTGGGACAAATAAACTTCCAATTTATACGACTCTCAGCGAACTCGTGCTCCAGGTTCGAACGATATTCGTTATTAAGAAATTTATATAAATCGCGGAGATAGGAATCGGCTCCTTTGTAATTAGTACCGTTATCCGTATACATAGTATCAACGGGTCCTCGACGCGAGAGAAACCTTTTGAGCGCGGCAAGAAAACTAGGAGTGCTGAGGTCGGTCGCAACTTCGATGTGCCCTGCACGCGTAGTGAGGCACGTAAAAATACACAGGTATGCTTTCTCGCTGTGAACACCACGGCGGCGCACAGGAGTGTAAGCGATAGGCCCTGCGTAATCAGAAGCTGTTACGCTGAATGCTTTAACGGCTTGGCGTGTACGACATTCAGGTAAATCAGCCATCAGCGGGTAAGTTGGACGCGGTTTCATGCGGAAGCAAGTATTACATGAGTGAATTCTTTGTCTAACAATACGACGTGCGGAAAGAATCCAATACTTTTGGCGAAGCAACGACATTAAAAGTTCCGGTCCGGCGTGCATATATTTAATATGATAATAATCAATGATCATGTTAACGATATGATCATTGCGCGGTAATATCACTGGATGCTTATGTGCATATTCCAGGGCGGAATTGCTCAGACGTCCCCCAACGAGGATAAGTCCGTTGCGAATAAAAGGCCTCAAGCGATTGAAAGCCTGCGAACAAGATTTATTATTGAGTATATTAGAATACTCCTCTGCAAAATATTTATTTTGCAGGGCGGTGAGAATTTTATTCTCAGAGAAATTTAGGTCCTCTGCGGTCATCATAACACCGCGGCGGGGTAGTAATTTAAGGAACCTATAAATATAAACAACAACGCGTAAAAGCCTACTCCATGAGGATACGCGAAGGGCGGTATCATATAAAGCGCAATGCTTTATAGGCGAGCACACAGTGTGCGCTAATAATTTTCGTTCGGGAATGTCTGCAATAGACTCACCATCGAGACTCCTAAGAGGCCAATCAGATGGGTCCGAACGAGCCCACTGGGGTCCTTGGAACCACAGAGGGTGCGAGACGAGATTTTGTGGCATAATGCCACGCGAAAGAACATCAGCGGGATTTTCAATACCAGAAACATGGTAGAAATTATCTGATGGGATGTTATCTGTGATCTTCACAACGCGGTTTGCGACAAACGTCTGCCACTGGTGCGGCGAACCTTTAATCCAATAGAGCGCGACTTTAGAGTCGGTAAATGCGTATGCATTAATTTTGTAGTGTTGTGAATAACTGTCAAGGACAGTGCGAAGCAGCTTTGACATTAGGAGTGCACCACAAAGTTCTAAGCGAGCGATTGTTAGCGGTTTAGATGGAGCGACTTTAGATTTAGAACAAATAAGACGAATGACGTTACCAGAGACAGTGCTGACATGAGCGTACACGACTGCTCCGTAGGCAAGTTCACTAGCGTCAGAGAAAGCCATAAGAGTGAGAATACAATCACAAGTAAAACCTATATGACGTGGTATGCGAATATCATTAAGAGCTGGTAATTCATCACAGAACTGTTTCCACATTTTAATAATGTGTGGAGGCGGAGAATCATCCCAATCGAGATTAAGTTGCCAAAGTTGTTTTATTAACAGTTTGGCATACACGACTGTGGGAGCAACGAAGCCCATTATGTCCCACAGACGGGCGATAGTTGACAAGATGGAGCGCTTAGTGCACATCACATCGGCGGGTGCGGTAATTTTAAAATAAAAACAATCATCAACAGTAGACCAATGCAGACCAAGTAATTTATGTTGCACGGTCTTATCAAACTCCACCGCGGAGGGTAAAAGTTTGTGCGAAGCGGGAAGATTATCTAACACATTTTTACTATTACTATTCCATTTAACTAGATCCCACTGAGCTCCCTTAAACAAATCGATGAGCTGCTGCGACGCGGAAACTGCTTCACATTCCGTGGGAATAGAGAAGGCGATATCATCCATATACAACGAAGAAGACGCAATGCTACTCGCGAGCGGATATTTCGCGCCGTCATCTTCTACGAGCTGTCTTACCGTGCGCAGTGCATGATAAGGACTAGACTTGATGCCAAAGCAAACTCGATTAAATTGATAAAGAAGCAGCGGATCCTGCGGGCTGAAACGATATAAAAAACATTGAAAACGACGATCAAACTCACGCACGAAAATCTGCAGAAATTGTTGGCGTCAATCGGCGGTCATGGCAATCGCGTGGAGACGAAAACCTAAAATAATTGTAAACAAATTGCCTTGTAAATTTGGCCCAACATGCAGAAGGTCATTCAATGAACGCTGGCTTCCAAAAGTTGGCATGCTAGCATCTAAAACCATGCGCAGTTTAGTCGACGATTTATCCTCGCGCAGAACAGCGTGATGCGGTATAATATAAATAGGTGTAGGGTCACGCGGATCATACGGAGGCGCGGGTGAAATATAATTCTTCGTTAGATAATCTTTTATGACGTCATCATATGCCAACCTTAATTTAGGTGAAGCCTGTAGCTTTCTTTCAAGACACATGAAACGTTTGCGGGCAATATTAAATGAATCACCGAGAGTGTAGAAATCATCCTTAAATGGAAGCGAAACAATATATCTGCCACTCACGGGGTCGCGGGTTGTAGTTAATTTATAATATTCTTCACATTCAACATCATCGGGATGTTGAACGGGCGGTGCGGTAGGAAGCTCCTCGAGCTCCCAGAAACGCCTGACTAATGAGTCAATAGCGGCGGTCTCTTGAACGTGACAACACGTCAAGGGCGGTTTATGTATGTTAGGTATGGTGGGTACTGAACCCATTATTACATAGCCTAACACCGTGCGCAATGCAGCGGGCGCCGACGAGTCACGAGATGCATGAACTACGTCGGGGAGAAGCAGATGAGGGAACAGAGAAGCACCGATTAATAAATCGATTTTATTTGGCGTACCAAAACTCTCATCTGCGAGCGGTAAATGCGAAATATGCGATAGGACAGAAGTGTCTACAACAGCGGTAGGTAATAAGTCCGTAACGTGATCAACAACTAGCGGTGAAATATTAAAAGAAATGTTGTTGTCAAGACGCGAATAAAATTTTATATTTACGGAATTACTATTTATAATTTTTTCTGAACCACCGAACCCCTTAATAATAGTACGTTCGGTTTTCTGCGGTTTAATACCTAAGCGTTCACAACATTCATTCGTAATGAAGTGACTCTGCGAAGCGGAATCTAAAAGCGCGCGAATAATAAGCCGTTCACCTTTACAATTATAAGCTACGACTTCAGCGGTTGATAATAAAATAGTATGTTGTTTATTCGCGGGCGGGTTGCATAGAAATGCGTTATCAGTATCAGCTGTATAGCTAGCGGTACATAGCGCAATGTCAGAGCGGACGCACTCGCCCGACGGCGGCGACGGCGCAGGCAACGGCGGTGTGCTGCGCGGCGGGGGGTGAGACGCAGGCGCGGGTATGGAAGATTCGCGTTTCAAATGTAACATTGTATGATGTTTTAATTTACAAACGCGACAATTAGAATACGACGAACAACTAGAAACTCGATGTTTTACACTGAGACAATTTATACACGCGTTTCTATCCTTTACGTATTTCAAACGTTCCTGCGGACTCATTTTATGAAAATTCGAACATTTATATAAATGTTGATGCGTAATATTTTTACAAAGACAACTATAAGCCGAATCAGCTGTTGTTACGTAAGACTGATACGTCTTAGGCGGTGCGGAAGAAGTATTATTTGAACTGCGGTTATAATTATTCTTTCGAGGCGGTTTATTTATTCCCGAATTTGTGGAAGGATGAATGCGTTCTAATACCTTCGCACGAGTTTGAATAAATTGAACTAAGTTATCAAAAGTAGGCATTTCACTACCAAACTCAGTCTCGAAAGCGCGAACAGTATCTGAGTCTAACTTCTTCAACGCGATATGAACAATCATTAAATCTGTAATATTATCTAACTTTATATTCTGTAAGGCGCGCACTGCGCTAATAAAGTTATCAGTAAATAAATCAAAGTTTGTTGCGGACGCACAATGCAAAGGTTTAAAATCAAACATTTGATTTAAATACGCGGAAACTAACATACGTTTATCATCATATTTATCTTTCAAAGTTTGTAAAATTAAATTATAATTTTCAGCGGAAGGGGTTATGCCAGCTATAACAGTTGTGGCCTTCCCCGTTAATTTACCTAGTAAATAATATAAACGCTCGGCATCTGTAAGGCCGGGATTGTTATGAACAATTGATTCAAAATTCGAAAGAAACAGCGGAAATGAGCGAATATCACCCGAAAATGGTACTAAT
Organism: Colias nastes; assembly: GCA_907164665.1. Taxonomy (NCBI): domain Eukaryota; kingdom Metazoa; phylum Arthropoda; class Insecta; order Lepidoptera; family Pieridae; genus Colias; species Colias nastes. Next base: position 77,990 of record CAJQZM010037019.1, on the reverse strand, counting down.
TCGATAGGCGGTAATTTAGGCCTATTTTTATGCAAAATATTAATATCTCCGTGTGACGGACTTGGTTGCGAATATTGCGATTTAATTCTTTTAATCCTGCTATACAAAGACTCGAATGCAACGAGGCTTTTATAATCAGGTTTCGCGGCAGGAATTAATGATAATAAACGAATATTATATTCATCTAAACATTGTTTATAATCATCGCGTAATGATTCTACCTGCGCGGACTCGTCAAGGAAACTTTCCTTAAGCGCAGCGTTGTTATGAACGTTCAAAGACAAATCATAAATTCTTTGCACCATTTCGAATATAACTTCGCGTTTAGTTAATAACATGGATAACTGCGAATCATTTATATCTTCCGAATCATTAACATCCGAAGCGTCACTATCAGCTAACTTAGTCATTTTCTTAGGCGGCATTTTTAATAACAAAAGTATATAATATTCAAACTGAGAAGGTCATAAAACAAGTTACAATAACAAGTAATACGACCAAATAAAGTAGGTCAGTGACGCAATCGTAATAAGAACCGAGTACATGTATTTCCAATATGGTCGGATTATAACAGCGGATCGCGGAATGTAGGTACTCGATAATGATAATATAAATTTCGAGTGCGGGTAGCGGGTAATTAAAATATGATGTAATATGTTCGATTTATAATGATTTTAGCGTTATAACTGCGGATAAACGATATGAATATAGTTTTAACTATTTTAATAAAAATATACGCGTAACTTAATGTTACGGGCGGAATAAAATATATTTTAAGCGAAAAATAATAGATGACGCAATGTCGATCTATGCGGTTATAGTTATTTCACAATGAATGTACTATTAAATCACTTATTAGGGCCTACAATGAGTATCCTAATAAGGGCGGGTTTAAAATATATTTTATATGAATAGTAGAAGACGCATTGTCATTCTACGCGGTGTATTAAATAGTATTTCGCATTGAAGATACTACTAAATCGCTTATTAGGGCCTACACAATGAGTATCCTAATAAGGGCGGTGGAATCATCAGGTAATGTACGGTTCGTAAGGACCAACAATGGTTACTATCCGGACCGAAGGTACCACTCAATGGTCGCGCCAATATAAGAAATATACGTAAATATATTCTCGATATGAAAGTGGACTGTATTTTGATCTACGTGGTGTAAGCAAAGAGGGAAAGACGGGAACACACGGCACATACCTCGTCTGAGGGAGTAGCGTCCAGAACACGCGCCGCTGCCACGCGGTCAGGGTCCTCCAGCTCGCGGCGGGGAAGAACGGGTCCAGTCCAACACTCCACGCGAACACACACGCGGCGGTGAGCGCGACCAAGGGCCGGGGAACGGGATGCCCCGGAGGTGTTACAAAAGCACAATGCCTGATGATCTAGAGAGCCTCGTGGAAGCTCTCCGGCGGTTGAGTCCCGATCCCCGCGAGAGATCGGAGCGAACTGTCGACTGTCGTATGACAATCGTGATTCGTGACATAGGTAAGTCACGTGGCTAGCGCTAAATAGCGCGCGGTGATTGGTTGTGCTCGTATGTAGGGAAGGATGAAGGAATACACCACAAATAATAAACATTTAATTTCTACATTTACTATTTTAATTATATTGGCGTTACCATACATAAAAAAAAACATACCGGCCGAATTGATAACCTCCTCCTTTTTTTTGAAGTCGGTTAAAAATCAAATTACCAACCGCATGTAATCACCGCAGTGATTAATTACAGCTGTTCTCTATTACATTACCTTGTTATTTCTACAAGAAACAATGAGTCAATTGAAAATTAAATATATTTCTGGTATGTTATTGACAAAAAAATATATGGGAATTCCTGGTTCTGTAATCAACATTAATGTTATTAATTCTTCCTGTTCTTGCAATTACTACCTAAACTACCTAACTAACGGTGAAAATTTCCTAAAAGCCTAAAGCCTAAAAGGACATGATTGCCTTTTCCTTGCAAAGGAGCAGGTGGGCCACCTGATGTTAAGTGGTCACCACCGCCCATAAACACTTGTAACACTAGAAGTGTTACAGGTTCTTTGCCGGCCTTTTATGGACAAATAAGCTCTTTTCTTGAAGACCCCAATGTCGTAGTTGTTCGGGAACACCGCAGGAGGCAAATAGATGATTTCTTTTTGTTTTTACATCGAGTCAATGGGGTTAACCCTTTATAGGGCATAAGCAAAACTAGTATAGCGGCTGTAACCACATGACACATCTGACTGTAAGGTTGATTTTATCTAAACCTTTCTATATAAAATGACCCTTATATGTTTTTCGCGTAGTCCTTGAACGGGCGTAACACACAATCGTACCCACAGGTGTGAAGTTGTTTCGAACTATTTGCAATGACGCTAAATATTTGTGGTTACGTTTGTGCCTTCTGTCCATTCAGAGTTTGCGATGTGCACGTGGACTATGTTCTCCTGCTTTTTAATTGTTTTTCGTGGAAAATTGTGATATTTGAATAAAATAAGGTATGTAAATAGTTTATTTATTATTTTTCCAGTAATTTGATATATAATTCTTGCATGTAGCTTTGTGTGACAAAGTTTTATAACGAGTTAAATATGAAGAGCACGTTTCGTTAATTTTGAAGTTAGTTTTTGGTTCTTTTTTTCAATTGAAACAAAAATTTACTTTTTGTATGAATTGAAAAGTTTGTTAGTTGTTATTAGTAAGTTAAATAAATATATTTTACGAAAATAACATAACAATAAGTTGAGGTTTTCGGGTAAAGATGTTATTGAACACCAAAGTCAGGTTTTTTGTATGACGAGGTTTTACATTATAAAAGTACTACACTGTAGGTAATACTTGTGCAGAGTTTTGACCACATTACAATTTATTTTGTTTGTTTTAGATGTCTAAAAGAAATATTTTGGATTTGGACAAAATGGATGATGAGGAATTTGAGGCCATGATGACAGGAATCGATGATAGTCAGGCTGAAGATTCTGATATTGGTGGTGATTCGGATCCTGAGGACAATCTTCCTTTGAATCCCGTTAGCTCTCATACTCGAAACCAAGGACGAGAGGGTGATCCTAAAAGCCTAATGCAAAAAGGTTGTGGATTTTGCATGTATTATACTAGAAATAGTAAATATAATAATTTGATTTCCTAAATAACATATCTTTTATTTAATTATGTGCTCATTAAAATACCCTTACCTATATACAAAAATGACGTACATTTTATCATAAGCACTTACTAATTGCCCACAGGAATACCTAAAGGTTAGGCATTCCTATGGGGAATTAAGTTAAGCCCTAAGGCCTAAACGGTCATAGTCACATATGTAACCACTTAACTTATTCCCTAAATGGTCTCGGTTACATATGTAACCACGGCCTGCAGGTAAAACCGTAAGACACAACTAGTCAATTTTTCAATTTTCAGCATCTATAAAAGGTCCTTAACGAAACGTCATATCAAAAATATTGATATCTAACAAAAAAAATTCTGCCCGTTAAAGGGTTAAAGTTTTAAATAAGCAATGAAACGGCGGTAGTTTTAAAAAATACCTTTTTTAGTATTTATATCCTAAGTTTACATAAATAAAAAGATGAGTTCCAAATAATTTTCCCACTAGATTCTCTCCATCTGACCGTCTCAAGAAGTTCGGTCAGCCAAACAGCACAGAGTACACGGCCAAGGTAGCGAGATACCGCAAGTGGACAGTACAATCCCTCTACAATCTTACCAGCAAGTTCATAGCCTCACTGAGGGAGTACTGGCCGAACTTCCCGGCCACTATCGCGTGGATAGTGCAGCAGATTGTGCATCTGTTGAAACAGCATTCGAGGTGAGTCGAAAATATAAGTATTATTTGAATTCGCTCAATCCGAAGTTAAAATGACAGTAAAACGAAATTAAAATGACAGTAAATTCTTAAAACCACAATATGAAACAGTTACTTAGAAGTCGCCAAAGAATAGCAGTTAAAAGTCTTAGCTCATGTGCCAATTGACTTTACTATATTATGTTAGTATATTTGGTAAAAATTTCATAAAATTTTATGCTATAACTTTGGGCTATAACTTTTACACATGTAAAAATAGTAGTTTATAGCTTTTTGGCATTCTATTCCAATTTATTTAACTGATAAAGGCTTCTCATAACTAAATAACCGTTCCTTATAGGATAACGGAACGGGAACTGCACGCAATATGCACGGACCTCGTCTTCAACCACTTCATATGCCCCGCCATTGTGAACCCTGAAGCACATGGCGTCGTGGACATACCGGTGTCGTATATAGCCCGGTTCAACCTTATACAGATCGCGCAGATCATTCAGATGCTGTGCTTGGCGAGATACCAAGAGGTGAGATTTGATTTATAATTTTAAACTTCATATGCCTGGTCAGTCATTTTTTCAAATAAACGTGTTTACTTGCAGATTTTTTCGAGTTTTAAGATGAAGTAATATTGTAGACTAGCTGTTCCCCGCGGTTTCTCCCGCAGTGCTCCGCTCTTGTTTGTCTTAGCGTGATGATATATAGCCTATAGCCTTCCTCGATAATTGGGCTATCTAACACCGAAAGAATTTTTCAAATCGGACCAGTAGTTCCTGAGATTAGCGCGTTCAAACAAACAAACAAACAAACAAACTCTTCAGCTTTATAATATTAGTATAGATTGTGAGATGCTCTTTTCGAACTCAGTCTGTTCCAGCTCGCTCGTCTTTATAAGATATGGCAAAAGGTGGTAAAGTAGGATTTAAAAAATCGAAACATCCAAAACTATGAAATCGCCAATCATCAAAACGTATACAATCAAAACTTACAGATAACTAAATACAGATAATATACCATTATCATACTTCCCTCCAGGTGGAGCCAAAAGTGCGTGATCTATACACGAAGTTCGAACGCTCTTGCGTGTGGTCACTAGTAGAAGCAGTGACTAGCCCTTCATGCGGGCCCGCGCCCCCCGCCCCGCCCGCACCCGACGCCCCGCTCCGTACCGACGCACCCACAAGGACACCACTAGCACTGTACACGTATAAGGATGTGCATACACTGGTAACGTATAAATAGTTTTATTATGACAAAATGTCCCCCTATTCCCCCTCCCTATTATCCCTTCTTCTCTTCTAGCTCGCTTCCTTCTTGCCCCCCTAGCTCCCCCCCCATATAGTTTAAAGAAACTTGCATATATCCCGTTCCAATATACCAAGTTGGAAGGTAGTGTGGTCACTAGTAGAAGCAGTGACTAGTCCTTCATGTGGGCCCGCGCCCCCCGCCCCGCCCGCGCCCGACGCCCCGCTACGTACCGACGCACCCACACGGACACCACTAGCATTGTACACGTATAAGGATGTACACACATTGGTAAGCTCATGAGATCTCCCCCCCTCCGTTCCCTCCACATGTATTATTAGTTGCTTTTTTATGAACAACTAGCCTTCCCACTTCCCCTCTAGCTACCCCCACTTCCCGTCTATCTCCCACCATATAGTCTAAAGAATCTTGCATTTATCCCGTTCCTATTCCAAGTTGGAAGGTAGTGTGGTACACTACACTAGTAGAAGCAGTGACTAGTCCTTCATGTGGGCCCGCGCCCTCCGCCCCGCCCGCGCCCGACGCCCCGCTCCGTACCGACGCACCCACACGGACACCACTAGCACTGTACACGTATAAGGATATGCATACATTGGTAAGGAATAAGTAGCTCATAAGATCTACCCCCCTCCGTTCCCTCCACATGTATTATTAGTTGCTTTTTTATGAACTAGCCTTCCCACTTCCCCTCTAGCAACCCCCACTTCCTGTCTATCTCCCCCCCACTTCCCCTCTAACTCCCCCGCCCACTAACCCTCTAGCTCCCACCATATAGTCTAAAGAATCTTGCATATATCCCGTTCTTATACACCAAGTTGGCAGGTTCTGTGGCCGCTAGTGGAGACGGTGACGAGTCTGTGCCAACTAAGGCACATACAAAAAATAGTCCTTCGAGTCTAATAAATTAAGTAAATTTCAATTAGAAATAAAAGTGGAGAAGCTCACTTAGCAATAATGTAAATGTGACATCAAATCAATGTTTAAAGTGTTTGAAAGAACTGTAACAAAATTGATCTCGTTACAGATTACGTTCTTACGAAGAATCTCCTCTAAACTCAACAACAACGCATCAAACGGTCTAGCTCAAGAGACCAATGGAAGCGCCTCCTCGAACGAAGTCGCCAATTTTGGGTAAGCTCTTGCACTATCTATTGTGAAAAAAAAAACTAATTTTTCTTTGATTAAGACCCTGTGTCCAGAGAGATCTTGCTATATTTTTACGTTGTTGTGTACCGTCATAATATTTGGCGGGAAAATATGGTGTCATTCGCTTCTGTTAAGTGTCAGTATCAGTGCAAACGATACAGTAACGAATGCTTTCATATAAATTCCGATAGGGCATTGCAAAAAGTTGTGTGAATGAAAAATGGTATGCTTTATTTATTATGAATGAAGTGTTAACTTCAGTACACTCAAAAAACTTTACAGCTATTTATTAAAATACAAAGAATACAACTTATTACGCGGCCTAATCACTAATTAGTAAAATCTTTCAGTCAGCAAATATTGAATGAACATTATGTTTTTCAAACGCAAAAAAAAGTTTATCTGTTTTTAAATTTGTTTTTACGTGTTCAAATTAAGCATACTTGCGCAAAATGACCATAATATATTTGTGACAATTTCCACCAGCGACAGCACGTCCTCCTCCAGTCTAGAGGCCTCAGACGCGGACGGGGACCGGAGCCCCACGGACGGGGGCGAAGGCGCTGCGCGGCTCGCGGCGCGCCTGCACACGTTAGAGCCCAACTATCGCGCGAGATTGCATGATTTACTAAGGCAATTGGCGCTCTTGCCGGCTAGTAGGTGAGAAAGTGAAGATAGGTTACCAATACAACATTCGATCTTCATAAAAGGCACACTAACACACACATACGATTAGAATGAAAATGAAATAGCATGATGGCATGATGAACTATGAGCGAATTAACCACATTTCAACGTGCGACCATGAAATTATATTATATTTTTATTTCGCATTTTAATATTACTTACATATTGTTTCTCTAATCGTAACAATGTCTAGGGGCCACTGAAAACCAGCTCTGTGTGTGCATAATTGCAGCATAGATTATGCTGAGTTGGCTTCCCTTTTTCAAGGACACTGTTTAACAATAGATTTTCTTTATTTTTAATTTTTTTCTCATGTTCTTTTTTACTTTCTCTTGTGTGTAAATTTTATGTAATTTTCTTTTTTTGTTTAGTTTTAGTTTTGTTTCTTTTTTTGTATTGATGTTATTTATTGATGTCCTTGAAATAAATGATTTTTCTTTCTTTCTTCTTTCTTTCAAATTTACTTATAGGAATTACATTGGGCAGCGGTCGAGCCAAACTAGGAAAACTCAAACTCGGTACATTTAATGCATGCTATACACACATTTTGATACGATAGCAAGGCAGCTACTGCAATAGCGGCCGTTTCACAGTCATTAAAAAAGGGGTAGGGCGTGTAAATCGAGCAAATTACCGAAAAATTGTAAAAGTACAGCTAGCACCTACTTATATTATGTTGTTGATGTAGCAAGCAAAACAAAGTAAACATCTGCCCATATTGGGACCTAACAACCAATCGATATTCGTTATGCTAATGATAATATCTTCTGTCGTCTATCGCATTTCTAACTGAGTCAGTATTACAGTGGTAATAACGCAATTATTAAATATAAGAATTAAGTTACAACATAAAATATCTACATTCAATAAATGCAATGCAATTAATAATATTTGCAGACCAACACCAGAGACCAAAGACACCAAAGAGCCGGAGAGCAGCAAGCGCAGCATCCTCAGCAAAGTGCCCAAGCCCAGGGTACCTAGGAACGAAGACAAGGAGGGCAGTACCCTGGAACCACCTGAAGTGATGATGATCAAGCTGGCCAATGTGGATGAACAGGATTACGTAGGTGGGAGATATTTTTGGAAACGTCATTTATTAACTGTAGTAAAAAAAACAGATTCGGTATTTTAATTTTAGTCTGCATGTTAGCACTAGATAGACATTACTTTTTACACTTTTTATGTGTGTTTTTAGTGTATAATATACACTTTGTATACTTTCTGGGTTTTCTGAATATTGTATGCAGTAAGAAAAAGTCTATTGTTATAGAGAAAAGTGTGTTAAATATAATAAAATTTGAACCATCAACAAGCGCGTAATTCAGTCATATAGCTCAACATTATACGCTTATGTATTTCTTATGTATTCTAAATGGAATTTAAGAAGTGTAAATTAATCCAAATTCGCTGAACCCTGTTTCGTAATTAAAAAACGAACAAATAATATTAAAATGTTTAATATCATTAGCGATTATATCATTTTTTAATGTGCGTTTTGGTTAATTTTTATCGCATTGAAACATATCATTTCAAAGTCAAACATTTATTCATTCAATTAGACTTCTTATAAAAGCACTTCACGGGTGGAAAACCACTATTAAATTGCGAAGTTGAAATCATCATCAATTCAATCCTTTCGCTGGCGGATAACCAGTAATAAATAAATAATTAAAATAAACTTACCCCTACAGGTCTAGTACCCGAGTCGAAAGTTCTAGAGTGTTACTACGGCGGTAGCGAGGCGGGTGATACGGAAGACGCGGCCGCACTACCGCCCGGACCGACTACACCTGTGCAGAAACGTACTAGGTATGGGAAAATGGACTTTATTTCAATGGAATAGGATTGTTTTTATTTGTCTTGGAGAATTATGATCGTAAAAAATTGTACACTTGTGCAGAAACGTGGTAAGGCAATGTGATCTTTATTTTAATGGAGTAAGGTTGTTGTTAATATGCTGCTTGGATAATTATGTTCACAAAACTTTTCTACGTCTGTGCAGAAGCCTACAAGACTTGTGGTTAAGGCAAAATGACCTTTACTTCAATGTTATTGTGTTGTTATTAATGTTCTTTTAAAATAAACAAGACGGCAGCTTATAAATATGTGTAAATTTTGTATGAAAAAATGGCTATTGTTAAAATATGGACTAACTTAACCAGCATAGAGAACTATTCTTATTGATGCAAAATTATGTGTTCCTTCGAGTCTAATCCTATAGTACTACTGCAACAACATAATTTCTAACCCCAACAAGTCAATTTTAAAATGATCCTTATACCACTATATTAGAGCACATTTTACAACAGGTTCTCAGTATCCCACGACGAGGTATCTCTCGGCAATACGTCAGATAATCTCGAAGCTGTCTCCGAAGCGGCTTCCAACCATAGTGTCACTTCAAGCCTTGAGTTGGAGACGGAGGACCAGAATGATAATTTGTCTGATATGGTGAGAGATTTTTTTTGTTATAACTGACGTCAAAAATACAGGTTTTGTTTTCTGTTTTCTTTCTACTAAATGAAATAAAACGTTTATTGTTTTTGTCGAATGTATATGTATGTCTGTGTTCTCTCTTTTTCAATTAAATCTGAAGATGACAACGCTTTAAACACACTCAAATACACTAGAGTGTGTTTAAAGCGTTGTCATCTTAAAAAAAAAATAACGATAGTTCGTTAATAATGTAAACCAATTCAGTAAAGTCCATAATCACCTTATTTTGCATTTTTTTATGCCATTGTCATGCTATAAATAACTCGAATCAAAATGACCTATTTAATGGAAGCCAAGTTGTAGGAATTTACATCTTATGTCGAGGCAGTAACCTTCAAAGTATTGGACTTTGAAGGTTACTGCATATGTATGAAGGTCTGAAGGTTGTATGGCAACGGCCAATAGAAAACTCTGCCCAATTTTCTTTCGGAAGACTTTTACATCGGGCAATTTTTTGTGTTTTTGTGAGTCTAGTTGTTTATTCTACTTCGTTGATGTACAGGTGTCAGCCAACGTGAGTGGCAGAGGCAGTCCCAATATATCTGGACGAGAGACTCCCTCGTCTCAGGTGACCGATGGAGACACTGCGGGTGATCAACCGGCTAGGCGGTATGTTGAAAAATGTACACTAATATTTTGTAGCAGATTGATTTGCTGTTATGTAGGTTCGTACAAAATCGTCTAAATCTCATGGTTGAAATACTCATTTGCATATAATTCTAGCAAGGCACTCCTTGCCATTAGTTCAAATTTATCAGTATACTATATAACATAACTTTTCGATTCCTAATAAAACAAAAATGAAATAAAATCTAAAATTTGGCATGCGTAAGCGGTTCAATTTAAATGCATAAGTCTTTATGGATAGGACATTTTCCGTGATTCCTCCTTATTGAAAATTTATTTGTGTATGATAAGAAGTTTATTTACTTTTTGACATTCTTACAGTGCACCTCAAAACGCGCCTGTGAACCAAACGTCAATCGCCAACCAAGCTAAGCTCTTGAAGCAAACGCGCAACGAAATTGAAGACAAGTTCTGTAAATTCGAGATTAAGGTATGTTAAAATTATTACTTCTTCTTAATTGTGCATTTTTTGTGTCTTTTATGTGTAAAATGTATTATTTCCCACCTTAACTGATAAAGTAAAATGCAACTTATTGGAAAAAGGATTTTCAGTACTTTTGAAGTGAAACTTCTTTAGGCGCGTTGATAGTAAAATTTCAAAGTCGCGTCATGGCAATACCGTCGCGTCATGGCAATACCGTCGCGTCATGGCAATACCGTCGCGTCATGGCAATACCGTCGCGTCATGGCAATACCGTCGCGTCATGGAGTAAGGCGCCGATTTTGGTATTTTTAAATCTTGCCAAAGAAGTTTCACTTCTGACACGTATGCTCGGCACACACGCTCTTTTTTTAGTATTTCCTAAATGGAATAATAATAAGTAGAATAGCTACTTGAAAAACTTAGTTCTAAAGCCTCGTAGTCAATAAAGATTTGTTGAGCATCAGTTGTCCAATATTGCTGGAGACTTTGTTCCTTGAGCGAGAACATAATCAACTCTATGATATGCCGTGTTCCCTGCAATACGTTAAAACCACTTAATTGCTAAGCAAATATTTACCACTAGATTTCCGCCCGCGGCTTCGCCCGCGTTTGCAAAGGAAAACCCGCATAGTTCCCGTTCCCGTGGGATTTCCGGGATAAAAACTATCCTATGTGTTAATTAACCCAAGTTGCAAGTTACCCTCTATATGTGTGCTAAATTTCATTGTAATCGGTTCAGTAGTTTTTACGTGAAAGAGTAACAAACATCCATACATCCATACATCCATACATCCATACAAACTTTCGCCTTTATAATATATATTAGATATTAGTTTATACAAAAATCGTTGGAACATTCCAGAAGCTTCTAGAAGGCGACGAAACGATCAGCATAATGTCGGACACGTGGAGCACAGATGTGTTGGCGTCCGACTCGGAGACGATCGGCGATACGTGCGATCACGGGCAGAATGCTAATAATCAAGGTTAGTTGTTGTTTTATAAAAAAATACCGATTTTGAGTATGTTAAATGTATTAACTACATTAAAATTTTAAAGACAGCACTAAGACAAGACTAACTGGACAATTATAAGGATAGTTATATGAATAAAGTGATCCGAGTCATTTTAATCGCTAATTAAAAATAATGTCAGATTTAATAAGATAAAAATTGACGTACAATAAATAAAACGACTCACAATAATTTTCAAATCTGTCCGAAGCAAAACTCTGCCTACACGTCTTTTAGGCAGAGTTTTCTCATAAGCATATAGAATAGATTTTGAACATTACTGCTATACAATAAGGTGCTATTTTGAATGAATGATTTGTACAACGCCGTTTGGAGAATTTTGACGTTCTTTTAATAGTAGATTGTGTCTAGTTGTTTATCTACACTAATATTATAAAGAGGAAAAGTTTGTTTGTTTGTTTGATTGTAATGAATAGGCTCATAAACTACTGGACTGATTTTAAAAATTCTTTCACCATTCGAAAGCTACATTATCCACGAGTAATATGTATAGGATAGGTTTTATCCCGGAAATTCCACGGGAACGGGAACTATGCGAGTCTTTCTTTGACAGCGGGCGGAGCCGCCGGCGGAAAGCTAGTAGTACATAAAGCAAAACATATTGTATTAGTAGCTCCAGGAATTTTAATTAGATGTTCTATTTTCTCGACCATAATTAATAAAGAAAAAAATAATAAATCGTACAGGTTCAACGGGCAATAACACAAATGTGCCGGACGTCTCGGAGACAGCGAGCGAATCCGCGTGGAGCGTCGATGTGCTGGCGTCCGATAGCGATCGTAACACTGAGGTAAACTATTCATTATTTTATTGTTTTACTATGCTTAGTGCATATTTTGACGATAAATGATTTGAATTATGTGTTGATTGCTATCTACTTTATATATTTTTGAAGTGAAACTTCTTTATCGGGGTTCGAAAAAAATTTAGTGTAACTTTTTTCGTTACGCGTGACATTTTTCCGTTACGCGCCATCTTTTTCTTATACCTACCACGCGTGATTCGACGTATTTCTGTAAAGTTGCATATATGTAGTAAATTATTTTTTTAAAAATAAGGTCATAAAGAAGTTTCACTTCTTACGTGTGTACACTAGTACACGCACACATTTTTTTTTTTATAAAATACAAGAGCCATAATTTATTAACACTATCACCATAATATGTTCCAAAAAATTTTTTTTTATGAAGTAAAAAAAGTTTTTGAATTGAAACTTCTTTAATCGCGTTGAGAGTAAAAATTCAAGATCGCGTTATTGTAATACTGTCTTGCCAAAGAAGTTTCACTTCTGACACACGCTCTTTTTTAAATATTAGAAGGATTCAATAGAATAATGCATAGTTTCTTACTAAATACAAAGGTACAATACAATACTAAATACATGTACAGGTGGACACAGACGACTGCGTGTCGGTAGCGGCCCGGTCGGACACGTCGTGGCCGCGTCGTCCCTCCGCGCACGACGACTGCATACTGCGGCCGCAGGTAACGTGTGGTGGACTAAATATATGGGTGAATGTAGAACTACCCGCATTTGTTAGAAAATTAAATGTGCTTTTTTCATCGTCAATTTGTTTTTGTTGTATGTTTGGGGTATATTTTTTTTAAAAACCTTAGTTGGTTTTTGTTGTTGTTGGTATACAAGACAATTGTTATTTTTTATATTTTTTGCACTTTTTAGAATCTATTAAAAATGTGATTTTTAATTTAATAATGTTCGCATTTAAAGCAATTAACGTAATGGGCATCTTTTAATTTATTTTTACAGAATGGCACCGCAAAGAGACCGGATATGAACAGCCCACGGCATACACCTAGAGCTAATATACCTGGACGGTAAGTTAATTTCAATCTCTGTTATTTTTTTATTAATTATGCTGAATTATAAAAAAAAAAGATATTTGTCTCATTTGAACATCGTGACCCGTAAATTATAAGTATAAACATGGTGTAAACAACTAAACTATCAATCGTTTTTTAAAATGTCGTCAAAAAATATCCGAGCGGCGACGTATAAAACATTAATTGAAATCAATACCTTATTTCGTGACAGTAATGTGCAAAGTCTATTGAATCGCTTATTAAAAAACTCTGCCCCATTCACTCATAGGCAGAGTTTGACAAGTTTTAAACGTGATGAGCGTCTAGTTGTTTAATGTACATCAATGATGTTCATATCATGATAATCAAAACATTTTTTTTACAAATTATTAACGAATGTTTCTTGAAATATTATAATCTTATCATTACCGACTTATTATTATTATTGTATTGCAGATCGGGCTACCTAACCGCAACCGCGGCTTTGTCTCGCGGCAGTGAACTTGATCTTGCGTCGCAACCGCCGCATGCGCACTATTCTATCGAGAATAGAAAGAGCATCCTTGTTAATGGATATCCGGTAAGTTATATTATAGATTAAATGCATATAGACAAATATTGGATCTGTCTTTTTTTAACAAAATTTGTATAGAAACCATATGGTCAATGTCAATATAAAAATAAACTCAAACAAACTCAAACATTTATTTATTCAATTAGACTTCTTATAAAAGCACTTTTGAATCGTCATAACCTTTTTTAACATTTACCGATTCGGAAAGCAGTATCTATGGAAAAGAACCGGCAAGAAACTACATAGTTGCTCTTTTAAAAGTAAAATGTACATAAGCATAAACTATAAGAAATATTATTCATACTGTAATGAACTCTTTTTTCCTTTTGAATTTGAGCACGTTCTTTGTATGTATTCATATATTTTTGATTGACCTATAAACATAGTGTTTTATATCCTGATATTATATTGGACATAAATGTGACAAAATTGATTTTATATAAATTTTACAGAGATATATTATAACCAGTTTTAGCCCGCCCAATCCGAACAAAGACAGGATGTGCAGCTAGTTTATCAATACTTATTTGTTAATATCGTTTATCCAGGTAATGACATGCTACGCTACATCAGCTCCGGAGAGCCCGAGCACTGCGCCGGCGCAACTCACCGCAGATGTTTTCGACTACCCGCAAAATAAGTAAGATATAATATTATTATTTATTACATTAAATAGATTTTTTTGGGTTCATTTTGTATTGTATTCATAAAAAATATCAGTAATTTTGTTATTTAGGCGCCGTCACAGTATGGCGAAAAATTCGAATCTAACGCGACATGATCAACTTTCTTTACATAAAATTTTTTATATTTTTTTTTAATTAAAAATTTCAAAAATAAGCATTTTAAAGCTATGAAACTAAAACATTTAAACATGATTTACCCTTCAATGTATTTTTTTCAGCAACAACCCACCCCAAGAGAATCAAGCGGAAGAAGCAGAGAACCAGCACACCACAGGTTCAGACGCGACCAGTCAATGGGTCACAGACAGCTTCCCAAGATTGGACGGGTTCAGCGCCAAGTACAATATGCCCTCCACCTCCAAGGGTTACGAGGAGAACGATCCTATGGACAGGTATGTAGTATTATTGATGCGAAAGTTTGTTTGACTTTTTGTTACGTTACAAGGTCGTAATTTGGATATACTGTTTATATATATAGCTTTTTGTTGTTATTTGGTTTCGTCCGCGTAGACAAAGGGAATTAGCTTGGGAATTAGATGTTTTAATAAGATGAAATGTTATCTTCCATCATCATCATAATCAATGCCTATGTCACTCTGTAGCCTTTTATTTCCAGGTACAAATATAACACCATTAAATCGGTCCGTCGTGACATGACAGACAAATAACTTTGATAATATTATTATTCTTACTCCACAGATCACTAAACTCAAGCGAGAGTTCGTTCAACGCTCTCTCGGTATCCCAGTATGGGCGGTTCGACGGCGACACAGAGAGGAACGACGATCCGCGAGTGAACGAGCTGATTGCAAGAATGAACTGTGCGACCGTCTCTAGTAGGAACAAGGGCGAGATGCGGACTAGTGTTGTGAGTTTTTGTTTTAAGCTATTGCATAGCTTCTATCGCGGGCCTTGAGCGCGGCGACCGAATGTAAAAATTCCGTAACGAAAAAACCTAACACCCCCCACTCCAACCGGCACAATGATGCGATGCTATGCAATAGCTTTACCGCGGCAGTCCTCGAGTGCCACACGTATTTTTGTTTTTATTTATTTATTTTATATGCTCTTTATTGCACACACAAAGTTTGACAAAAGCAGGATATTATAGGAAGCAATTGGCTTATTGCTTAACAGCAATTTCTTCCAAGCAACCAAAAAAAGTTTTTGTTTCATGTTTATAAATGTGTATTGAATTGAATATGATATGCAATTGTTATGTGTACAAACAATACCTGTTATTCGTTAGAACACGGTTTGGTTTGGTTAGAGGATGTAGTTGTAACGAAATACCTTTGTTATTCAACAAAATAACGTACTATATACAACTAGATTCACAATCACGCTCATAAATTGTCCGAAGTAAAACTCTGCCCACGCGTCTTTTAGGCAGAGTTGTCTAATGAGCGTACACAAGTAACTTTGAACATGACTGCCACCAAATAGGTTGTCAATTTGAATGAATATTTTTTACAATGCCACCTAGACATTTTTACAACATTTTAATAGGTGATTGTGAAGTGTAAATCAATTTTTAACCCCAAAATTTTCCTCAAAAGGTGAACATAAGCTCATCGCGCATAGAGCGACGCCGGGACACACGCGATCAGACCACAAGCAACATATCTCTCAGCACGTTATCAGTGAACAGCGAAACGTCAGTATCAGCGGCCAGTTCTAGCCAAGATGTGAACTCGGAGAATGTCACTGAGAGACGAGTCAGTCCTCCGCCGGTTAAATTGAGTACGGGCGCTATACCGAAGAGTATCAGCTTTGATGCTACCGCTGAAAAGACGCAGAGGTAAGTTACTTTTAAGCAAAAAAGTATCTTATTGAAGTTATACTTCTTTTGGCGCGATGGAGAAAAATGATTAGAGTGAATTTTTACGATGCGCGCGCACACCGACACCTAAATTTAACAGCATGAAGTTAGTTCTAGGTGGTATGAAAATTGATAACTATGTTCAAGTTGTATATTCTAGTATTTTTTTTCCATACGCCAAAGAAGTATAACTTCTAACGCGTGAACATAAGTACACACACTCTTTTTTGTTTGGGAAAGGTTCATCCACCGCTATTATTCCAAATGTCAGTCGTCCTTCTAGCAAAGTGTATGTTGTCCGCATTTAACTATCGTGAAATTAAGTAGAAACACTTTTAGGAAAGGTATTTACTGTTTTGCCCAAGAGTAAAGTAGTGGAAATGATTTTGCATGTTCAACAAAAAAAAAAAATACAAACTATTAACCCACTTTTCTATCATTGGTAAGATTGATATCAAATATAAAACCGTTTATAATCTCAAGATTAAAACTTTAACTGTGTTTAAATTGCCTTATATATTATAGGATGACAATGAATGAATGATAAGATAAGACTTCTCTTATCAAATTAACCTTTATTTCACAGAAGGCGCATAGTGGGTGAAGAGATAGTCGGCAACTTGGACGAGCTGAAGAGCAACGTGAAGCGGTCCGGCGGCAACTTGCTGCACAAGATTAAAATGTTCCGACAGAAAGGTCGCTCGCATCACAGCGGTGAGTGATTTTAAACTTTAAATGTATTGGAATAGAGTTTAAGGTCCAGTGAAATAGCCTGTCTAAGATGACAAGATAAAGATGTTCCGGCAGAAAGGCCGATCGCATCATAGTGGTCAGCGATTTTGACCTTTAAATGTATAGGAATAGAGTTCAAGTCACATTGATGTGGACCTATATTAAAGTGAAGAGTCGTTTAATTTTTAAGCGAGCTCAAAAAGCTAAGACCATTAGCGATAGAGTTCAAATCAAAGTGAATTGTGGACAAAATGAGATTGCCTATATTGAAACTCATTAAATTTTTTACTTTCAATGATACATGCTATTCTATTCTGTTGTTAGAAAAGGTTGCGTTTGAATCGAAACACTTTTTAAAGAATATTTTTTTTTCTATTTTTAGAGGTGAAAGTGACAGAGGAAGATGTTCGCAGCGAAGATAGAAGCACGGAAGGCGGTGAAAGCTCTGAGGAGATATTGGCCAAATATCGCCGACACGCCGACACGAAACAGCGGCGGGTCACTCGCCGACCGTCTGATGTGGCCGACAGTGAACTTGATAGGTATGTACCTTGGAAATACTTAATGTAGAAAATGGATTTTTAGAACGGGAATTCGTGTTAAAAGTCCTTAATAGGTATGCTTTTCGTTTACATTTTTATCAATACAGTACGAGATTATTACAAAAAGCAATATTAATTGTTTATTCTTCGGAATTTAACATGGAGCTATCAGTAATAATTAATCGCTGTAATAACATGTTGTTACTGAATTGAATCTGAAATAAAAATTCGACAAGTTTTGCCGCATGTCCTTTGACAATTTTAGCTGTATAAATTGTGAGAAAAAAAATATTGTTTTTATCTAATTGATTATTTACTGTCTAGGAACGAGGGTGTAGTCGACTTGAACGACCCGGAGGTGTTCAACAGCATGAAGCGACGACTCCGCACCGTGCTGTCCAACACGGACTTCCATTGCGTCGAATATGTGCCCAATGTGAGTTTTTTACTTACATTAGTTAATTTAATTATAGTAAGAGTCGTCGCCGAATTTCAACTTAATCATAAACAAAAAAGTGTTAACTGTATTTTTGAATTATTGTCAAATCACGCTTCAAAGTAGTCTGAAAGAAAACTCTGCCTGACATGCAGATCTAATAGGCAGAGTTTTCCAATGAACATATTCCACATTGCTGAGACGAAACAAGGGTGGTAATTTCAATGATTGTTGCCCCGATGGACAATGTCAGAAAATTGTATAAACAGTGTGGAAAGTAGTTATGAAATAACTAGTTTAAATTTGTTTGATTTTAAGTTAGTTCGATTTCCGGTAAAAGCAAGTAAATTTTCGAAAATTATTGAAGGCAGTTCTATTTCTTTTAAAAAATAAAGGAATGTTTCCTGTTAGCATAATTTGCTATCTCTACCTTCCCTCCAGGGCCCATCGAACATTTTCACACTGTATATGCACTACAGTTACACTAACATTTAGTTTTCCTCCCAGCGTTGTACGAGCACATCCCTAGCGGACTGGGTGCGGGCCGGGCAATGCGCAGAGGCAGCAGCAACAGCACGTGCTCTATCCGCGGCCGGGGCACGGGCAACCCGCTTAGCGGCCGCGTTACGGGCAGATCTAGCCGCTCGCCGCCCGTACGCGGCGTACTTGGCGTCGTGCAGAGCGGCACTTGCGCACGCGCATCACGATCTGCGCAGGTGAGCGGGGGGAGTGAAACTTAAATTCAAACATTTATTTATTCGTCGTTTAGAAGCGCTTTTGAATAGTCAAAACTAGCTTTCCACCCGCGGCTTCGCCCGCTTTGTCTAAAACATAATAAATTATATACTAAAACCTTCCTCTTGAATCAGTCTATCTATTAAAAAAAACCGCATCAAAATCCGTTGCGTAGTTTTAAAGATTTAAGCATACATAGGGACATAGGGACAGAGAAAGCGACTTTGTTTTATACTATGTAGTGATATACAGAAAAATTATAATTTACCACCTGTGAAATACCGATAACATGTGACTGTCGACTGTTTTGACGAACTCGTTTCACGCATTTTCTCCGTTACAGGTGCTGTATGAAAAAAAACCCGCCCGGCAAATAATTTCTTTAAAATGACGTTCTAGCTCTATTCAAAGTGCTTTTACATTTAACTCAATTAACTATTTAAAAAAATGTGTGCGTTTACTAGTGTAAACACGTAAGAAGTGAAACTTGTTTATGACCTTATTTTTCAAAAAATAATTTACTATATGCAACTTTACTATACGTCGAATCACGCGTGGTAGGGATAAGAAAAAGATGGCGCGTAACGGAAAAATGTCACGCGTAACGAAAAAATGTTGCACTAAATTTTTTTCCAACCCCGATAAAGAAGTTTCACTTCAAAAAAGTTACATCTTTATTATTATTTCCTCAAAACTCAAACCACCATTTTCCCCATACAGCCAAATCAAGTTAGTCCGCGGGGAGGTGTCCGAGTGTGGTCGTTGCGCGGGCGCAGCTCGTGTGTTAGAGCAGCTCGAACGCGGGGCCCCATTGCGCAGGCTGGCCAGGAACCATGCTGCCCGTGCGCACCATGCTGTTAACGGTTAGTGAACATACATTGCTATAGTGCTCATTATAGTGGAGCCAATTTAATATGTAACATTTGACGTCTATGAATTTTATCTTCGTAGAGAGGTAACCTGCTTAAAAACATCGATTAAAGTGAATTAATCGATACGGACTTGAAACATTTGTCAATCGGACTTGAAACACATGTCAATTTTAAAAATCAGGCAAATCTGGGACAGGGCCCAGACCCTAGTAATATATTTTCTTTCGTAAATTTAAGGAGCAAAATAAGACAAGTAATTAAAAAAAATGTGTTTATTCAGCTGTACTTTATAGATAACTAGTTGTGCTCCGCGGTTAATTTTTGCGTTTAATTTTTTCATATATTGTGTATTGTAATTAGAAATAGTAAAGAAAAGAAACTAGGTCTGTTTATGTACTATTATTGTGTATATAGTTGTCACTATTTCGTCAGAACATGCTTAACTGTCGAGTACTATAAAATGTAATGTATTCCTTTGAATAGTGGCGCATTCGTACGAATCGTGCTTTGGGGCTCAGACGTTGTCTATACGACGTTTGACACAACTACCCTCACTTTGTTAATAGTCGTTGACTTGCTGTGATTTGTTATCAATTGTCCACATCAATTAGGCAGTTGTGTAGAATCGCAGTACATTCTTATTACATTCAAATTAATATTGAACCTAGCCTCGCGTGTAATTTCTAAAAGTACTATATATTTTCAGGTTGAATTGATAATGATATTTGAAAAATAAAAAAAAAATACATAAAAAAAGAGTCACGTGTCAGAAGTAAAACTTCTTCGACAAGATTCAAAGATACCAAAATCGTCGCCTTACTCCATGACGTGACAGTATTGCCATGATGCGAACTTGAAATTTTACTCTTAACGCGCCTAAATAAGTTGAAACTTATTTAGGCGATCCTCGATTTGGAATTCGAACCTGACATAACTATTGATTGCCACAAATCACAACGGTTCTAGGTAGAATAGCACGTCAGTCACAGGACGAATGTTGCCTTTCTGTGATTGTAGCAACGCACTATGTGTTAGAAACCCTGATTGTGTCGCACAATACTTTTTTTCAAAAATCTTATGGTTTCTATTATCACAATCACCTGAGTGAAAGTCCCGCATTGATCCAACCTCCAGTTTTTCATATATTTATTCTTCAGTTTGCCTATATTCGGGCACCGAAATTCGTAAAATAATGTTTAAAAAAAAGCAAACTTGTAAATGGAATTTTGAATTTACATAACAATTCTACTAAAGAATAGACAACGCCCTACAAATTTTCGTGAATGACCTATGTTATATAACGGGCGTCTTGTTAGAACCATATTCGAATTTCGTAATGTGGTTGATTTACTATGACCACAACGCGTTGCGACCTATTTTTCTCGATCAATAAGCGTTTTCTATCTTTAATCGTAACATTTTCATTCAGTTATATCCACCAACTTTTCAATAATTAATAGTTTTAATAAAAAAAAAAAGACGGGTTGCACTCCGGGAGTGCCGGCAGAAGTGAAAACTTGATTATTAACGTTGAGCATGTTTGATATCCATCCGTCTTTCGCTTTTTCGATCAGGTCACGTGTCCTGACGCGAGTTTAAGATTTTATACCCATTACAGAAAAAGTGCTCAACGCCGCTAAAGAAGTTTTCACTTCAAAAATTCTGAGGGTATAATCAAAAAAATAAATAAAAATTGGCTGCACAGGAGGAGAGTTGATGGACGAAAAAGCAACACGACTTACGGCCAGTATAAAGGCGATCACTGCGGAAGTTAAGGCCGATCCATCTTGGGAAGGTAAGTTGAAGTTATATTGGAATAAAAATTTAAGTTCTTTCTGAATTCACTTCTTTGTCATGTGAAATTTTAATCAATTTATCCTGCAAAATTATAGTTATAATTCAATAAACCAACTGTATGAAAACTAGACTCACAATCGCGCAAAAACTCTGCCCATGTGTGTATTAGGAGGAGTTTTCTGAAGAGCAATACAATAGACTTTAAACTTAACTGATACGAAATAAGGTGCTAATTTCAATGAATATTTTTTCATTTATGTCCATCTTTTAATAGTGATTGACAGTAAATTTGTTAATAATACTTGAATGCTAAAATAAATGGATTTTTAGGTGCGACACCAACAGTGATCGAAAGTGTCGAAGTGACGGTGGAGAGAGCGGTGTTCGCGAGACTGTACCTGCAGGTGCTGTTCCCGAACGGAGATGGCGATATTGCTAGAGATCAGTGAGTTCTTTGTTTTTCGTTTTTTCATCGAATTTATGTATAATGTACCTAATATTACAAAAAAACGTATTCAGAATATGTATAAATTTCTTTTTTATATAAAAATAAATAATTACTGAGAACCTGTGTTCTAAAAAAATCATTCAAATACGTTCAGCTGGTGCTGTCACCAGCTGAACGTATTTTAATGATTTTTTTTTTAATTTCAACAATTTTTTTTTAATTTGATGGTACCTATAACGTTTCAGGGTGTTGAGCGAGCACATGCGTCGTCTGGCCGCATGTACGAGCGCGCGAAGTGCCGGTGTCGCGGCTCGCCACGTGTGGGCGGCGCCCTTCCCGCACGCGCAGGCGCTGCTGCGGCA